>PVKA01007526.1:18457-77460 GCA_004027165.1 Ctenomys sociabilis | reverse complement strand
CCCTCCCTCTTCCTTCCTTCCCTCCTCTTCCTTCCTTCCCTCCCTTATTCCCTTCCTCCCTCATTCCCTCCTTCCCTCTCTCCCTCCATTCCTCCTCCTTCCCTCTCTCCCTCCATTCCTCCTCCTTCCCTCTCTCCCCCTTCCCCCTTCCGCCCTCCATCAGTTTCTTGACTCTGATTCCCCTTCCTTTTCCATGCATGTGTGTAACACCTCATTCATCCCTTGTTGCTTTTGCTTTAAATGTGTCCTTAAAACTTCCTTTCCCATTTTTGTTGTAAAATTCAAAATCATCCTTACTGACATGCAGTTAACATTTTCTTTCAGGACTGTTTATGTGATGAATAAGCCCGGGAGTGGAGTGAAAATCTAGAATAGGCTTTGTCTTCATATCTCTGCTCGCTCTGCCATGTCTTGGCCCAGGGCAGAGTCTGTTTCTGTATAAATACATGTGTTCATCTCTACACTTACTCTGAGAGTGCTAGGTCCTGTTGCCCTTCCAACTCCAGTACCTTGTGTGCTTCAGCCGAGCAGGAGGAAGAGGTTGTCACCCCTCTTCCCAGTCAACAGTCCCTAGGGCCCCATCTCTGCGACTGCGAGGAACCCTTATGTAGCAGCTGGTGCTGATGGGCTCGTGCAGACAGACTGAGTCCAAAAGGACTGAGGTCTCCTGGACCTCGCCAAGATGTGAAGTGCTGGCATGAAGCAGGGTGCAAGGAATCAAGGCATGAGCGAGAAAGGGGGCTGATTCCCTTGGCAGCTTTCCTACACAGTTTGAGACTTAACATTTGATAGCTGTGGGCTGCTTGGTGGTAGATTCTCAGAAGAGACTGCTAACAGTAGCTGTTTGGGAGCAGCAGGCGAGCTTGTGGTGTCAAGAAGCTGTGCTTCAATCTACAACCTACTTCATGACATGCACAAATCTGTTAGGAAAGAAGAGGCTGTCTACTGGAGGGATAATTAAACTGATTTCTCCCCTTCCTGTTTAGCCTTAGCTTTTGTGCATTCAAACCACTCTTGCATAATAATGGAAAAAAAAAAAGAATGTTCTTTTTAAAAATATTTCTCACAATGTAGTATCTGCACAGCAATTCTTTTTAAAGTGCAGGTTATTTTAGGCCATTAGGTTATTTTTGGACATCTGTTATTTCTTGTTAGGAATTTTGTATGTATCTCAGGAATTTTAGTATACAAACATAAATGGTATGTGGTTTCACCTTGTTAGCAAATTCTGATAGCTCTGGAGTTTTTATCACAGTGCCATAAGAGGCACTAGTGGATGAGCAATTTTTCTTTCTTCTGTTGTGTGTCTACTGTGTATAAGAAGGTGTGCTAAACTTGCGGTTCTGGGAGAACAGTTACAACCTGAAGAGTGGTTCTTGGGGTTACTTTGTGGATCCAGTCATGGCTACTTTTCTTTTCCACTCCAGCGTGGGTCCCTAGCCCTCTAACCTCTAGGATTCATTTTCTTTTGGGACTCTTGCTATGAATTAAAAGTGTTCTCTAAATTGTCCTTCATTTACTTGTCAGTTAATCCTCTCAGAATCTGGTTCCCCATCATCTCTTGGCCCCGCAGCATTAAATGGCTTTTTCTGATTTACTGAGTAATGACTGTCAGACTTAGATTAGCATCCAAGGCTCTGACCTATTTTTAAGCTTGAACAAGTTTCTTCTGCCTCATCCTCTGCTGTCTTAGTAGATGCTTTATTCTAATTCATCAGTTCTGGATGTGTAGTCCCTGGGCCAACAGCATCCATCACCCAGAAATGTGTTAATGAGCTGCAAATTCCTAGGCCCACTGTTGCCCCGGCCCCGGCCCGTACTGCCTGTACTGAATCCCACTTCTGGGGGCGGTGTCCAGCTAACAAGCTTTCTGTGCCCTACGCATTGTGAGAATGTTCGAGAAGTCCTGCTCCACATGAGCCCCCTGCTACTCACGCACCATTTTTGCAATTCCTTTGTCCTGTCCTGCCTTGGCGTAGAAGTCAGGGGATGCTCCACTCTCCTCTTGTTTCAATCTTTTTATGCTCCCTGGCCTGGCTGAGACACAGAACTCCCATGCGACCTTTGCTGAACTTATCTTTCATTGCTGTATTTGGTTTTCTTTCCTGGCACTAAGTGTTTGGTAACTCACACTGGTCACATGCTATGCCTACCTGTTTCCCCTGCCCATCTGGAAACACAGAAAGGCTGGAATCTGAGTCAGCTTTGTGCTTCAAGATACCTGTTTCAGGTGAGGCTTCCTGATGGTCGTACACAGTGGCATGCTGAAAATAACTGCGGCTTGTTGCTTTCATGGAAAAGTGGAGAAAATGAAGCTCTTGCCCAGGAGACAAATACAAATCTTGTTAAGTAGAACAGGCTCCTGCTAACCATTGTTTTGACTTGTTGAAGTCAAACTAGCATTGAACATTGATGTATGTTCAGTTAAGGAGCCAAATGCGCTGGTGTAAAAAATTCTAATGTCTGCTATTTAGATAGAGGAGGTGAATTAGCCCTGTCATTTCACCTGGCACCAAGAAAACAGCTCCCATTATTCTGTCATTAATAGACTTTGATCCTACGTGGAGGAACTTCTCTTCAGTTCTTCATTATAGCTCTGGTGTGTTTTCTTTCTTTGATGCATTCATGTAATATTTCATGTGAACTGACAGTTCTTCTCAGACTGTGTTGTCCAAAATGAGGCATAACTGGAGAGAAAGATTCAAAAGTATTTCTAGGACAGCCTGGAAATGCTGAGGCTACATTTTACAGCCCTTTCCTCGTACCCAGGCGTGACAGTTACAACTTTTACTGTGTTTACAAAGGCTTACATCTCTTGGTGGTAGTGTTGGAGTATGTGTGTGTGTGTGTGTGTGTGTGTGTGTGTATGTTGGAAGAAGTGACAAATCTAAGTATCTCTGTGTTTTCTTCTCCCTCTTCTCTCTCCCTGCCCAGGCTCTGAAAGGGTTCCAGCTGAAATTTCAGACCGGACAGACTCGCTGGGGCTTCGGAGGCAGTGAATGCAAGCTGCCGGCGCATGTTGCCGCCACGCTGCAGGATGGTGCACGTAGCCAGGCCGCTGTTGCTGCTCCTCGCCTTCTTCCTCCGGGCCAATGCTGAGAGTAAGCCTTCCTCCCATTCTGCAGGGGGCTGGGATCATAATGAGTAGTTTTGTTTGCAGTTGGCATCAGGCTCGGGCCTCTGAATCTATTTCCTTTAGAAGTGAATCCTGAGACACTATGGGATCCTCCTTGGCTCCCAGCCAGCCTTTGAAAGGGATTATTGATGTCACTTCCCTACCATTTCCCCTCCTGTTTAATGCCCCTTTTCTTGGGTATCGGACTGCTCCTACTGTTGGTTTTTATTTTTTTATACCTCTCAGCAGGCTGGTGGCAAAGATGTGATGAGCCCAGTGGTCTAACTCGAGCTGGGGCTAGCCAGTTGGTGGTGCTAATAAATAAACATTGTTCAGGCCCATTAGAAATTTCTTTAGTTGTGTGGATATTTCTAAGTTTAGAAAAATGCACAGTGTCACATTGAGCCCAATTAAACTTCCAAGCCCCTCATAGCTGTCACAGCAGCTGTTCTAATGTACTGTTTCCGACAGCTGTCGTCGAATACAATATTCAAACAAATCAAGCAGAACTGACAACTTTGTGGCTGGGTGGAGGGTCTGAAAAGGCACAGAGAATTCTGTAGTATAGACACCCAAGTGTGGGTTTCTGGACTCTTATTTTTGAAATAAGATTGAGGTGCATTGTCTTGCCAATTAATGAGAGTATCATATCTCCTATGCAATTGGGTGATCATGAGGTCTACCTGTTTATGTGTGTTTCTCCTCCCATCTGTCTGGTGGCTTTTGGGAAGAGGTACTGCTGGAAAAGGGAATGTTTCCAGTGCATATTCACTGATACTATGTCTGGGTCCAGCATTGATTTACTTCATATGTGAGTTGGCCATTCTCTTTGGGAGTCCCTTGGTACGATTAAAATATATAACATTTGCACTCATTAACTTTTCCCTCTACTTATTATTCCAGTGAGGTTAAGTTTGATTCATGTTAAGGATATTTTGAAGTCAAAGATCTTATATCATGCTTGCCTCATTTTATTAATTGCACTTTGACATTGCATTAAAATAAGGGCTCTATTTTCTAAAGAGATCTTTCAAGGAGTGAAAGAAATAACATTATTAATTGGAGACATATGGAACACGCATGTTTTTAAGACCAACATTCTCTGGTTAGTAATGTATATGGTCTCCTAATTAGCACTTGGGAGTGCTGGCTTAAGGTGAAGCCAAGGAATTTCTAGTACAATGCCAGGAAATAATTAACTGGGAAAAGACCCAAATGTGAGATGCTATTGTTATTTTAAAGCCATTTATGTCAAAACTTATTTCACAGTTGAAATCTAAATTTAGTTTATTAGAGAGAAATTGGGCATGTGGCTTTATTTATTTATTACATTTTGGCTGAAGCACAAAAAGTAAGTTGTTTTACTGTTGTTAAATTTTGGCAAAATGCTGTTAGGACTCTGGGATTCCATTTTGAGAATGCAGCCAGAGATTTTCCTGAAGTTACTAGACCTAATTATTCCATATCCATGAAATTATTCTTCCATTAAGAATGTCGTTCCACTGTGCAGCTCAGCGTTTGCTTAAATTTCTGGTGGGAAGTAGCAGACAGATATCAAGGGATTAGGAACAAGTATCGTTAAAGTTATGAAAGAAAACAGTCGTGCCACAGATGACGATTGCTGTGTCTCCCCGGTCCTTCCTTTGTTCCCTCTGTCCTCCATCGTGTGTCTTGAGTGGAATTCCTATGTAGGGAGTCATGATGACACTTGGTGAGCAGGGCTGTTTTCCATGCTATATATTTAGGTGTTACCGGCTTTCAACCTCGAGATGTTTACTGGCCCAACAATCCATTTTTCTCCCTTGCTATTGTGGCTACAAAGTGAGAAGAGGCGTGGGCTTTCCGATATCAATTTTAATTAGTTTTGTTCTTGTGCACTCAGCCTTGGGGTGATGTGTTTTCTCTTTAACAGCTTCATTTGACAATGGTGAACAGTGTGTGTAGGAAGAATACCCCTGGGTGAAAGGAAAATTAGCCATCCTTTTAGGAATGTTTTAAAAGAAGCTACATCTATTAGTAACATCGTGTGGAATATCTGCGGTACAAAGAAACACATGATGAAAACGACAACTTCAGGCCCTAAGAATGCTTATAGAACAAATGGTAAAATAAAACACAGATTATAATCTGTTAAGTTGTGTCCCCATTTCTTAAAACTGAACATAGAAGTAGCACAAAACTTGATGGTTTGGTCATCATGTAATGATAACAACTTTCAAGCTTTTATTGCCAGAGACTTGAGTCTGTTTCTCTGGGCTTTCATTAGCACCCCAGGCATGTCGAGTTCCATCTTTCACCTGGGCTTTGTATGGGTCTAAAAGATTATGACTTATATTTCAAAACTTAATAGTAATTTGAAAAATCCATTTGAGAACTCTGAAAAAAAATTAAAATGTTTTTTTCCTTCTTTGGAAAGGAAAACTCTCTTTGGGTCAGGAATGGCAAGAAACCACTGTAATTTACCATGATAATTAAATGTATCTAACAAATCCTTTTGAATAACTAACTTTAAAGAATCCAGGAGTCAGGATTATAACCTAACAATTAAAAAAGTGCTGGATGTAATGTTATATTAGATAAGAGGGCTTCTGTGAGCCTTGGTTCGATCGTAGATTGAAAAATTGTCATCCTATCCTGTTAGTAGAAAATTACAGTCTTTGCCATTGTCAATTGAAAATCCCTCTACGAGTCCCCTCAGTTACTTGAAAGGCAGCCTGTGCTTGGGTGATGCTTCTTTCTATTCCTCTGTCTTGAGCACTTGACACAGATTTCTCTGCCATGTATTGAATTTGTAGGAGCTGTGATCTAAGGCAAGAGTCAAGCATGACTTCCATTGAGTCAGCTTGAGTAGCGTTGGCTCAGGCTGGGCCAGTTTTGTGTATATTGAAAACAAATTTATACTCTGTTAGTATAACCATTTGTCTTTTGATCATGTCTTTATAGTAGCTTTTAGTAATTGATTTCGTGTGTACCTGAAGTTTTCTATTTCTTGTTCACAGCCTTCTTTTGCTTCTTCCTCCTCGTTCTCTTCCTTTCAACCCCCCACCATGTCAGCACCCCAAAAATGACTGTCGAGCCACCCCACTAGTGTTCCCACGTCTTACCCCACCCTCTCAAGGTGACACAGGGTTCAAGATCCTGCCATTGAATTCTTCTTTGTCAGACCCGTGTCACTCTAGTGGAACGACTTACGGTGGCGTGTTGTTGTTTCACCTTTCTCCTGAGTTTACACTTTGGCCACTATAATTGTGCTCCTGGATTTACCAGATCTCTGTTTGAACCAAAAATCTTCAGAGTTTAATACCTCTCATGTTTGAGCTTGGCCATACTCTGTTGCTTTTGTGACACTTCCAACTTAGATGGTAAACACTGTGCCCCCTCACTTTCCTTTCTGTGGCCACTGTACACACACGCAATATCTGACTCTTAGATGAACAAGGAGGCTTCTTCTCCAGGTAGTGTCTCACTGTAACCGTAGGTGAATGCACTTAGGTCTTTGAACTAGAAATAGCCTGGCACCTCTGCTCTGAGGCAGCCAGAAGTATTTTGTAGTAAGGGATTTTGTGAGCTCTGAAACCAGACTCTCTGGTTGTGGATTCTGGCTGTCATTTTGGTAAAGGGTGTTATTTACCTCAGGTCTCTTGTTTGTAGAATATAGGTGACAGAGATCATGAAAACAGCAAGACACAATTGTGTAGGAACTACTCGGGTTTTGTTGAGTATTGAATGAATTAAGGTACAGCATAGAGGTCAACAGATGACACAAGTTAGGTGTTCAGTAACGGTCCAATGTTATTATTTCCATCCTCAATATTCAGCAAACATTTTCTTGAGCACCCGCATTCGGTATAGTGCTAACATTTTTATTCGATCGGGATGATCGACATTTGGGTGACTATTAGCTAGTTTTCTTGCTGTATTTTGTTGAGGTTGCCAGCTTGTTGCTGTATAAGCCCTTATACAGGAAGCTTCTTATATGCCTCTGTGACCCTAAATTAAACTGATCTGGAAGGGAGCATACTTGCTATAATATAGTCAGTCATTAACAGTTCAGCTTAGTTACAAATTTAAAATTAAGTTGGTTAGAGGAGAATGGGTCATGGGCTGTGTTTCCTGCTACTACTTGTAATGAATTTTCGTGAGCTCCTCTGAGTAAGGAACTGGAGGTATTTGATGTAAGCAAATACAGGATTATAAGGACAGTGTTCCACACAGCTGAATGGGGAGGTAAAGACAAGTGGCCTTCAGTACGCCTAAGAAACATGGTGTGAGAAAAATGCATTGTTTTTAAAGGAGAGGAAAATTGCATGGTTGAAGGAACGTGTATTTCTCTTGCATTTTTCAGAAGAAGATGGCTTCCAAGGTGAAATTAAGAATAGAAAGGATGTCTTTCTTACGTCATTAAAATGCATGCCTTCCAGCAGTTTCAGTTCACACTGAAAATTTTCATATCTCGTAAAAAAATCTCTGTGTTTTTATTTTTGATTGTGAGTGTTCTCTTCCCACCCCATACTAGCCATGTAACTATTATTTAAAAGGTAAATTGTTTGGGTTGATAAAAGTGTTTTAAAATAAGATTAGTATGATGATAGTAAACTTACTAGCTACTACTGACTATTTGCTTTATATTAGTGAACTATATACTGTGAAGTGTATTTTAATTAAGGTGTTGGAAGAGTACAATGCAAACATTCCAGTTATTTTGTTAGAGTCCGTTTGCTATACGCAGCATGAAGCTAATATTTGGTGGTTTCCACAGGCCAGTTAGGGTAAAATGTTCTTATCTAGAAAATAAGGAGAAAGTGGGCCATTTACTACATTCATCAGCACCTTACTTGTTTTCATTTTCTTGCAATCAACAGAGGTGTGGCAAAATAAAAATGTTGTTTCTCTCTTCTTCTTCCTTTCCTTTGAAAGTAGCTAAATTAGTAGCATCCAGCTGTCTGCAGCAAGGAAAATATTCCAGTTATTTTACTGATCCTTCAGCTCCACTGTGAAGTTTCTGGGGCTTTCTGAATTAATTGCTCCCTGCATTGCAGTAGCCACCTCGGAAGGTTCAGGATATGTCACAGAATCAACACATGTGTATACTTCAAAGCATTACGTTGAGAGCACTAGCAAGACTTGCTTGAAAAATTTGAAGTATGAATTTTTAAAAATCTTTCATTTGTATTTATGATAAAACCCTAAGCTTGAAGGATGGAATGATACCTCAAATATTTGTAAGCCATGTATTATTTGTAGTAGCCTGGTGATAGTTGCTTCTCCTGTGGTATGATCTAATGGCTTTCCTTTCTCATTCTTTTTTTTTTTAATCTTTTATTTATTTATTTGGTACAGGGTGTCAGTATGCAGCTCTCAGGGTCAAGCATGGCATGTGATAGGGGGGATTGAACCTAGTTCCTTGTGCTTACCAGGCAGGTGCTTAGATGGCTGAGCTGTCCCCCAGCCACTTTTTCTCATTCTTAGTTCAGTTTTCTTCACATAGCTTCTATTTACCTGATCCATGAAATTACTCATTCTTCATTTGCTTGGGAGTGCCTCTCCCACTACCCATGTGGATAAGTTTAGTTAGCTAAAATCTTCCAAGCCAGTGTGTCTCTTGAAATAAAGATTCACAGAGAATACAGTAGGACTAAGGTGGGAAAGCCAAGTTAATACCAGTTTTCTTATCTTCACTGTTGTGCTCATTCCTTTACTCGGTTTGTTTTGGCTTGCTGTTTTCCTTCACCAAAACAGTATATAGGTGCGTAAGTGTGTGCACGCATGTATGTATGCGTATGTGCACAGGCGCACGTGTGTGAGTTTGAATATTTGATGTGTTGGAAGCTTTGGGCAAGTTGGTGGGGGCTTCTGAGGTGTGGTCCTACACCAGCTTGCAGCATATCATAGGAATCCATAGCTCCCATTTATGATACTCTCAGGAATATTCTCTGGCTATGCTCAGGGAGGAAAGAATGCTGAGAATGTGGACCACCAAGATGCTTGTGTTTAGGTCTTACCTTGGCCTTAGAAGCCCTGGAACCTCAGGAGAGTTCCCAGTGTCCATGGGTCTATGGTCTGTCAGGTGAGGCTAAACACACCACGCACTGGATGTGCTTATCATGAAGATTAAATAAAGAACTCAATATTCACTAAATGAAATGGTATTGCTGCGTAGCTTTTTTCTCATTAGGGTGTATCATTTCAAAATTGGAAGCACTGATGTTTAGAACTCTGTGGCATTTATTATCCCATTAACTTCATAATTGTAGCAAAATCATTCAAAAATGATTGTCTGTCTACATGAGTGGCTATATACAATCAGAGTGATTGCCTACATACAAATGTGTGTCTATATACATTTAGGATTCCAAAAGACATTGACTGATTGGATCATTCCTGCATTTCATTGCCACTCTCATAAATGCTTATTGGGCACATTTCCTGTTTGAAACACTGAACCGACTGCTGGTAATGCAGTGGCGATCCTGAGCCCCATGATCTGTGCCCCCAATAAGCGTGAACTGCAGTGGGATACACAAACATTTACATGAATTCTAATTTTTTAGCTGAAACAAGTGTTATACAGAAAGAGAGTAGGCCTGCTCTGTTCTGAGGAGTAGCAAAAAGCTTTCTTGTGAGAGTGGTTAATTTTTTTATTTAGAAATAATTAGACTTAAATGAAGTTTAAAAAATTGTAAGGAATTTCCCTTGTATTCTGTAGCTGTATATTACTTGGTCATATACAAGATCAAAACCACAAAGTCAACACTGGCAGAATACTGTTGAGTAATCTACAGACATTATTCAGATTTTTCTAGATTTTGATATTTTAAGCCATACAGTTCATTAAACGTGGTCCCATACTTAGCTTTGAGGAAATGACTGAGAGTTGTTTGATGGCTGGATGTAGGTGAACGCCTATGGCTGATGGAGGAGGAGAGCTCGTAGAATCAGAGAGAGTCTGTGCTCACCCCTGAGGCTAGTGGCGCAGTGATGGCGAACCCTTTAGAGCTCTCAGCGGTGCAGACAGCCCTCTGGGGCATGTGTGCCTTTGACTCATCACCACGGGACTCCTGTATTCTGTGGCTGGAGAGAAAGGATGTAGCTGGATCTCAACTATTGATGGAAGAGTTCAGTTAGGTCTGAGGATTGGAGAAGACCTGCTAATGCCAGCCATCAGCGACCTGTGTAAGCACTCTGCTTTTTATCCTAGGAACTATGTAGATGATTGCCTTATTTGTAAGCAACCTAAAAAAAATACTTGCCTATTAAAAGATTAACAAGGCTGAACATTGAAATGCTTTCCATGGACTAGTGCAGAGTGATCCCAACATCTCCGTGGAGACTGAGCTTGGGTTGTGGAGATGGCAGAGCAAGGACCAAGGGAGGGCAGGTTAGACGGGAGGTGAGGCTGCTCCGATGTGTAAAAATAATTTAAATTGACATTTGTCACAATTCTTTCTGCTAAAATTTGAATGATTGTTTGTGATCATTTGGAGTGTAAGAGAAAATCAAACTGAGAAGAGACCAAAATTAAGGAGGAATAGACATGTAGATAATACCTTACAAGAAATCCTCACATTAAACATTGCTTGTGACTTTTGCTTTTGATGCCCCTTGAATATCTTTCTGTCCATTCTTTTTTTTTTTTTTTCCCTGTATTTTAGGGAAGGGTCTGCAGGGTGTTCAAGGTCTCACTACTAGATTGGACTCAGTGATTCTCCTGTTTCACAGCCTCCCAAGTGGTGGGATTACAGTTGTGCGCCACCATGCCCAGTCTTGATCACTGTCTCAACACACCCTTGGGTGGGGCTGGCGCAGCAGGCCGGGGGGGAATCAAATTCCTGGCTCCTGCACCTGCTTGCAGGCGCTTTAATCTGCTGAGCTATTTGGCAGGCCCTTTCTGTCCATTCTTGTTAGTTCACTTTCTGGTGGTTAATTGTTAAAGTTTTTTTAAGCTTACATTTATATTACTGTCTCTTTCAAGTTTAATGGAGAAGTGAACTACTTCCATGACAAACAACTAAAGAAATTCAAGATGACCAAATTATCCAACACAGAGTATTAAAAAGTAATCCAGGAAGGGATCAAAATGCCCACAGTTCCAAGAACAATAACAGAAAAGCTCACCAAACACAAGCACAGTAGAACAATAGGGAACCAGCAGCAGGAAAACAACATGACAAACATAAGTCAGTACATCTTAGTTACAGCCATCAATGTAAATGGATTCAATTTGCCAACTAAAAGAAGTAGACTTGCAGAGTGCATTAAGAAACAAAATCCAACAGTATGCTGTATAGAAGAAACACATTTAACTCAAAGAAATTCATAGGTTGAAAGTCAAAGGATGAAAAACAGTACTACATGATTCAAGGCCTCAAACAAAGTAGGGGGGGTAGCTGTTCTGTTCACAGAAAAACTGAACTTCAAACCAAGCATGGTCAAATAAGATAAAGAAGGTTACTTTATATTGGTTAGAGGGAAATTCAAGAGGAGGAGGTAACAGTTGTAAATATGTATGCACCAAATGTGGAAGCACCCAACTATATAAGACAAATTTAAAGTACATGAAAATATCTAACAAACAGTATCACGATCTTAACAGGGGACCTTAATACCTTCTTATCTCAAAAAGATAGGTCAAGTAGGTAAAAAACTTAGCAAAGAAATCGCAGAACTGAACCAAACCTTTGAACAAATGGACTTAGTGGGCATATACAGAATGTTCCATCCAATAACATCTAAATACATATTCTTTTGAGCTGCACATGGGAAGTTGTCTAAAATAGACCATATACAAGTCCATGGATCACACTTAAGTATATGCAAGAAAACAAAATATCCTATGCATATTCAAAATTTGGCATCCAGAATCATATTAAAATTGTGAACAAATAAGAGTAAATTCTTGCTGTGACTTACAAATAGACTTTGGATGAAATCGCAACCTTGGATTGTGATGGTTATTTATATATTTAGTTATTAAAGCTGACATTGAACTATTTGAAGTACTGGACTTTTGTTTACTACACAGCATACATCACTTTGGAGCTAAAATTACAGAAGTCATAATCTATTAAGCTAAATGCATTCCAGTAATTTTTCTTTTTTTTTTTTTTTGTCATTGTTGTTAAATATATATTTAAGAAGCATATAAAGAGTGAAAATGAAATGGTGTTTATCATTAAAAAGCTCCATTCCAGCCTTTAAGTATAGTGATTTCAGAAGATAAGGAAAACTTCTCTAATGTCTATGTTTAGCTCTTAAAATAATCTTTAAGCAGAACACTTAATTTGGATGTGATACTACTGCACTCAGGAAGTGGACGCTTGGCCCAGTTCTTGTTAAAGCAGGGCTCTTGCTTTCACTGGAATATGGGGAAAGAGGAGGGGTGCAGCAAGACCTGATTATCGGCAGAAGGTCAACGTGCGGGGCTACTTTGGAGAGTGGTGAATGCTGTGAAGATCATAAAGCAGTGCGTCGCCTGAGTGTGGACAGGAATAGGGAGAGCAAGGACAGGGAAGTCCCTGGGCTCATGTAGTTGAAAGTTGCCAAGTGAGATACCCTACTCTCAAAATGATGGCAAGGGGCCAGCTGTTAAAAAAAGTCTGATTACAGAGGCCCTGAGCCAAGAAAGAGCCCAGCATGTTCACTGGGCACAAGCAGACCGGAGGTTCTGAGGCAGGACCCGCTGGGGGAGGACAAAGAGGGGCTCGGGCCCCCACTGCTGGAGGCCCTGGAGTGAGCTTGTTATATTGCTGTGCCAGGTATTAGACAAATTTCTAGGGAGACACATTCTTCACATATCTATTGTATGAATCCTGAGTTGGGTACTCCTGTCTTCTGGAAGAAAATAAATATTTTCACAGTAGTACATTCGAAGTTTGGTACAATCTCCCAATCAAGTTCTAAACCTAGTCCCGGGCCAGGGAGATGGCTCAATGGAATAAGCGCTTGCCTGGCAAGTGCAAAGGTCTGAGTTCAATCTCTGGTTCCGCTAAAAAAAAAGAAAAAAGAAATAAACCTAGTCCCTAAAGAGCTTAGCCGAAGTTTTCTCTGTATTAGCCAGTACAGACTTGGAACACTAAAGCTTTGATTTAACAAAAACATGCATATCTGCTTGCAGCTCTTCATCTCCGGCCAGTTTCATTTTCTTTTAAGGCAGATGATCACTTTATATTGAAAACGTGTAATTAAGTTTATACTCTCCTTCATCGATATCCATTGCTGGACAGGATCAAAGGAAGTGCATTTGCAAGCATGGCCACAACTGAAGGGTGGTGGCCAAAGCCGAATTGCAGGCATAAAGGAACTGCAACAGGGTCTTTTTCTCTATCTGCTTGCGTTTAGTTACAATTATAGCAACAGGAGCTCTGAGTGTCATGCTGGTTGTGGTCCCTATGCAAATGGAGCTTTTAAGCAAATTGTTTCCTGGTAACCTCTTCTGTGGGGTGAGGCTTTATTATTTATATAATCAAAATATTTGGGTTTAGTTTGAAGCCGTATAGGAATGTAGGGTAATATACAAAATGGTTATGAAACCATAGTGGAAATGATTCCTGTAATACAGTACATGACCCTAGCAACCAAATTTGGCTAAATTTTCATTCCTCTCTCCATGGGAGAGAGGGCACATTGCTCAATCTTTGAAACTCTTTGGTGGTGCTCATAGCTCCAATATATTCCTGTTTAGTTTTAGTCAGACCTTGATAGTGTCCCTCTGCTCGCTTGGTGCTGCCCTGATTTAACAAAGGTTGCTTTCTGTGCCACGCTACATCTGTATGCTGACACTTGACACAGGCAGACATCAGCTTTCTTGTATTCAGATGATTTTCACATCAAGAATTTAAACAAACAGATGCTTAAGAGAAGCAACCAACAAAGTGTACCCATATCGGAGACTGATATTTCAGTTATCTTCTGAGCTCCTGGAGCAGTTATCTCCATGATACGTCTATGCCATCAGGCTACCCAGGGTTCCTCAAAATTGCAACTGTTCGCATTTAGGGATCTGACAAATTCTTTGTCGTGCGAGACTCCTAAATAGTGTCCTGGGTAGAAGCAATCCAGTTTCTGCCCCCAGCATCTTGCTCCCCTGCTGTCATAACCAAGTCATGTTTGGAAGTTGCTAAACGCACCCTCAGTGACAACCACTGTTGTTGCTGGAAGAAGCTTGGAGACAGCGTGAGGACTGAGGTTAGAAGTGGGGCTACCGCTTTTCTGACTATATGGCAAGTCATTTATCAGTTCTTAAAATCAGCTCTGCCTATTAGGGAAGATAATGTGTAGCACACTTTCTATATAACTGGAGGAGGACTCTCTTATCTCTCATGTCTCAGCTTTTTATTGCCTCGAGAGTTGGTGTGATGTGAAGATTAGATGAGTTTGCCAAGATAAATTGATTAGGACTGCTTTTACACAAAGTCCTAAATAAATCTTACTGTTATAGCATTAACTATGCATTGTCTAGGATATTTATTTTTATGAACATTGTTTTAACAATAAAATCATCATTTTGACAATAAAACATTATCCCACAGTTATGAAAGGTGACTGGGTTTTGAGGACACTATACTCATTGATTGATTGTACTTAGGCAGGAAGGAGTGCATAGGCGGCACATCCTTCTGGAGGATCCCTCTTCCTTCTTGGCTCTTCCCTCCACGGTTTCCTAGCTGCTCTGGGATGAGCTCCTTCCTGCCATTGTGCCTTTCCAGATTTGGGCAGTGGGTTGTGGCCTAAAGCCCCCATGACCACAAGTGACATTAAACCCCTCTTTGTTGAGGTTGTGATTGCTGAATGTTTTGTTCCAGCCACTGGGACACGGACTAATGCACTGCCTGGTAGTTATAATGAGAACTCCTGGAAGAAATGCTACATCATCTGCACGGTTTGTGCTATGTAAGCATCAGAGAAGTCCTGAGTGCCTTCTCTCTAGTTTGTTTAAAAAAAACAGGCAAGAGAAGCCTATCAATTTTTGAAAATAGTGAGCTCTGTCAAGTAGTGATTTGTCATGGGAACAATTTTTCATTTTTTAATTAGGCTACCTTGTTCAAGCTCATAGCTGTCAGTTTGGTTAAATAGCCAATAAGACCTGCTTTTGAGATTTTATCATTTGTATTTAAAGGACAGGGTCTACAGGGTCTATAGGTCTCACTATGTAGATTGGACTCATAATGATCTTCCTGTTTACAGCTTTCCAATTGCTGGGATTATAGGCTTGCACCACCACGCCCAGTCTCAGTCTCCATCTCAGCTAGTCTTGCGGTGCGGGGCCAGCATGACAGGCCCAGGGATCAAACTACCAGCCACTCGGTCTGCCTAAGCAGGCGCTTTAATGCGCTGAGCTATTTGGCTGGCCCTCTTGAGATTTTATTACTATTATGATGTCACCATTCTGGATCACCATGGTGTGGTGGATTGGAAATCACAACCAGCTATGTCATAGTTCCTCTCATTAGACTCCCTGCCGCTTGAAAGCGGGAGTCTCCTGAGTGACTTTGAGCAATAATGGAATGGGCAGATTCTGTAGTACAGTACATACCCTGCCCCTAGGAATGATCTCAGTACGTGGCAGTTAATGGCATCAAGTGATACCACTGCCATCCAGCGCATCTGGCCGTCTTGGCCTTGTATTTGCACCGTCCTTCTCCTCTGAACTGTAACACAGAAGATGTTCTAAAGAAGTCCCACTTCGGTGTGGTCCTTGTCTGATTAAATGATGTGCTGATACATAGTGTTTAAAGCCCTGCTGAGCTTCGATAGCATGAAAGCCTTACATATTACATATCTTTTGGCCAGAAATCAGCCAGTGTTTTCTGGAAAGTGTTCTCTAATAAATATTTCAAGCTTTTGTGCCAGTTATTGAACTCTAGAAAGCAAGCACCATGTAATGCATAAGTAAATGTGTGACTATGTCCGGTAAAATTTTATTTGAAATAAATGATGGGGAGCCAGATTTTGTCTGAGCATAATGGTTTAAATGATACGTAGCCAGGGACATAGCTCAATAGAATAAATGCTTGCCTGGCAAGCACAAGGTCCTGAGTTCAGTTCCTGGTTCCACCAAAAAAAAAAAAAAAAAGGATAAAAAAAGACTCCTAGCTTTCGTCATACCTACCTATGTCTTCTTGCCAGAGGGGAATGGCAGATATCAGCAAAGGGCCTTTAAAAATTGGAGACTAGTTAAATGAAGCAAAGGAGGTTGGTTCACCTCTTTTAGCACTTTGTTTATAATATTTATTTGGAGCAAACTAATTAGAAAAACATCAGTTTAAGGAGCACGTCTCTTGGTAAAGATGTTTAATAGCACTTAACCTTTAGAGCTTATACAGGCAAAGCTTTGAATGCTATTTAATTTTCTGTCTTTTGGGGCTGCTTCAGGTATTTGACTGCTAGTACCACCTGAAGTTGCAAACTCTTGAATAAAATGAATAATTTATCAGCTGTGGGACAATTTTCATTCTACCCGGAGCCTGACATTTAAAGCTATGAACACCTTAAATACACAGGGAAGAAAGCATTGGAAAGTGTTGCATTTGCTGGAAGTGTTCTGAAGGGCCTGGAAAGAAGCAGTAAGTAATCCTGGGCGCTGAAGCCTGACCCTGCCTCACTAAGGCAAGCCGGAGCAGAAGCATCACAGAGCACTCGATTGTACTGCAGGAACTTCTTGTATAGACGTACCCTGTATTGTTTCAGTGCTTTTAAGTGAAAAGCAAAATCAAACTCTGATTAGAAAACACCATTGATCTTACAGTGAATGCTCAGAAATAACACATAGGCCCCATCGTGTTGGCAAATTGGAAAGCATTTGGGGACTCGGGCTGGGGATGAGGAGGTTTGTAGTTTATTGCAGTTGGCATCCCCGACGCACTTGGGAACATTTAAAATGCCAACTATTGTCAGCTTGTCCTGGCAGCTGGTGCAAGACACAAGTTTCTGCAAATGTATGAAGGGCATAGCTGTGTTCTTGTAAGGAGTGAGGTTGTTTAGAGTTGTGTGAAGGAGGAGGACTAATTAGATTAAACAAAACTCTTGGCTGAAAATGAAGGAAAATGACTAATGGTTAAGTCTATTCAACTATGGAGTAAAATCTCCAGGGAAAGAGTGAGAATCCCACAGCATGAGTCATTTGCAGTGAGCGGCAGCTGCCACTACTGAGAACCACTGCTTCTGGAATAACTCAAATTCCATTAGAAAAGGGATATGAAAAGATTATTCAGCAATTGCAAAGCACATACTTCCTTTTTTCATTTGAATTGTTCTTCATTTTAATTGAAGTGAGAGATGGAAACAGGCGAGGTATTATGATAATTAGCATACAACAGTTGCTTGTATTCAGGGATCTAATTTTTCTTCAGAGAGGTCTTTGCAGTTTAATCTCACACCAGGACTGAGCAGGAAGTAAGTTGGCTCACGTCCCTTTAGTCTGTTTACTTAGGCCACTGGGCTGATGTCTGTAGCCTGCAAGAAGTTTTCACAAATTGCTTCATGTCACTAGCTTTTATTCTTCAGCTTAGAAAGTGCTTTTTGGTTTTTCAGCTTGGCTTGGATTCTCAGCCTTCTTTTAGCACTTAACAACTTTGCCTTTCCAAGTTCTACTATTAGTCTATATTTGTCTTTTTCTGCAGTCTTTGTCTGTTCTTCTTTGGTATTGACTATGGCCCAGGCCTTCGGAGCATGAGAAGCAGAGGGCTACATCCCTGCTCTCTGACTCACGACGAAGGTGGTAAGGAGGAAGGCATCATGGGGAGAGCTGGGTTCAGCACCGTATGAGATATTGCCATCATTTTAGAAAATGCTCACATAGGCGTGATGGAAGCAAGAGATCGTGGAGCACATTGTAGCAAAGCTAACCACCTGGACACTTGCCTGAGAGTTCGCTGGCGCCGGCTGAGGGAGAAGCACAGCCACCCAGGTGCCACACCAACCAATTAAACCCAAATATGTGACATTAATTTTAAATTGCCTCTCATTTAATTTTCAAGTGTAGTCTAGCATTACTAAGGAAAGTCAGCGGAAATCTTTAGAGAGTGATGTGGCGTGACTTGCGTTTTGAGTCGGTCGTCAGGAGTTGTGCAAAGAACTGTGTTTGTGGGTGCGAGACCTGTGTGGAGAGTGCTGTGAAAGCAAACAGAACAAGGGTCATGAAAGTCTGCACCAGGGATGTGGCATTAGAACAGGAAGAGGCACATACAGGACTTGTTCAGGAGGTGAAGTTGGAAGGACGTGATAGATTCACCTTAGTGAGTCAGGAGGGACAACCAGGGAGGATAAG
Source organism: Ctenomys sociabilis (assembly GCA_004027165.1). Classification (NCBI taxonomy): domain Eukaryota; kingdom Metazoa; phylum Chordata; class Mammalia; order Rodentia; family Ctenomyidae; genus Ctenomys; species Ctenomys sociabilis. Next base: position 59,080 of record PVKA01007526.1, on the reverse strand, counting down.
AACTAGTGAGTTCTGACTTCACTTCCCATCTCATGCCCTGGATGGGAGGTCTTGGGTCTTGAGTGCCGCTGGGGGTGGCAGGTCCCAATGCTCACAGCCACAAGGAAAGTAACGATTACTGTTGAAGGTGGCTGGTTCGAAAGCCTGTGCTGGAGCTCAGAGGGAGGCAGACACCCAGCCTTTGGGGCTCCATGCTCTGGATCTTTGGGTTTCTCTACCAAAGCTTGAAATTCAGATTTATACGTGAACCCTCCCTAACGTTTTCAAGTGGTCCCGAATTAAAAACCATTAAGTAACAATAATACTAAGGCCAAAAGAAAAACATCTTTGGGATGAATCACATTTCAGACCACAAGTTTTCAATTTTCTATGTAGGTTCTCTGTCAAAATTTGTGGAATTGAAATGAATACAATTTCCCCAGTTCCAGCAGTTTCCAGCCCTTTCTGTGGTTAACAATAGCAGAAAATGTAACAAAATACTAGCAGCAAACATTTGGGTTGAATCTTTTTGTGAAAGAATGAATTAGAGAATGGATTTCATTACCTGGTCTCTTATTCTTAGATATAAACCACGGCTAACTCAGAGTACTTTAACTGCAATTATGTAGATGGCGCTGGTGAATATGAATTGGAGTGATGAATTATTGATTTAAATCTTTGTTGGATCTGAAGATGCCAGGTTTAAAAACCTCACATGACTTCTGCTAACCCTAGGCTGGGGCACAGGGTCCTTTTCTTTCCTTCTGGTGTGATTTGTCTCCTGGAGTCCCGTCAACCTGTATGCTGGAGCTGGTTTTCTCTCCAGGTCCACTCTGGCATCCCTGCATGAACCCTCAGTACTTTTAAGGCCGAGGAGCAATTGAACAGTTGTTCAACCAGCAAATTAGCATTTCAAAGGCCAGTGCTCAGAAAGACACAGCCCAAGTGAACAGTTGGGTGGAGACAGATAAATTTACTCACACAGGAGTGTCTCGTAATGAGATATGTCTACCAAAAGGTGTCTGAGGGATGGAGGTTTGGTGCGAAAACTTTCAGCTGTATTCATTTTGATGAAATTCTCCCCAAAAGTACCTTTGTACTTCTCAGTATGAGAAAGTTAAATGCAGCATAATTGTTGCATGAACATTGGATGGCATTCATTAGGAACACTAGTTTATATAGTTTATATTTTCCTTTTTAATACTGAGATGCCCTGGAGAAGTACTGTTTGTTCTGACTGCTTTGTTACTGTAGGTCCACCTACATTTTATCATTTTGGCATGAAGACATATGACATTAGCTTTCAAATGAAAGGATTCAAGGTCAACTTCTGTGTTTTGCTAGTTAGAAGTTGGGAATTCATTTTTTTTGTGGTACCAGGGATTGAACTCAGAACCTTGCTTTTGCCAGGCAGGCGCTTATTCTACTGAACCATCTCCCTGGTCCTGATTTTATTTAATTAATTAATTAATTTAATTAGTTGGGAATTCTTGAACAAGGTTATTAGCCTTTCTGAGCAGAATAATTTTACATAGCTCATTTTTGTATTCAGAACCTGCTGCTTCGTAGCTTTCTGCGGACTGCAAGGGATGTGTTGGTGAAGAAGAGGACAATAGGCAGCGGCTGTGTGCTTCTCTAGCTTCCAGTCTAGCTTTATTTGGCTTTTCTGTAAAATAGAGATTCCAACCATCCCGCAGGGTTTTTTTTTCCCCCTGAGAATTGGCTGTACTAATCTATGCCAGGTCCTTGGTCATGACCGGGCTCATAATTGGTGATTGTACCTGGAGGATTTGCTTCTGGCATGCGTGTAGTTGCTTTATGTCTTCTAATCCACCACCTTAAAATTACACAAAGCTGTTTCCTCCCAGATATATATATATTTTTTTTTCTGTGCTCAAGCTCCAATTCTGATGTTGCTCTGGTCCTGAAAGTCTGAGCTCTCTTTGTTTTTTTCCAAATATTTTGCAATACATTTTTCTTAAGTAATTCATTCTCTTGAAAGACAGTTCCCATTCCAGGCTTTTGGAATACATCAGTGACTGACAGAACAAAAGCAAAATGAGAACCCACATGTGAAGGTCACATTCTATGGGGCTTGAAATTATGACATAAAGCAATAAAAAATAACATACAATGCAAGTTATAATTAGGAAAGTATATTATGTTAAGTGTTGCATCATGTTAAGTGTTATGGTTGGGAAGTCAGTGTGTGTGTGTGTGTGTGTGTGTGTGTGTGTGTGTGTGTGTGTGTGGTGGGAGTCAAAGGTGTGTTTACAGTGCATGGCTAGTTCAAGGTAGAGTTCACTGAGAAGGAGACATGTAAAGGCTGAGAGAGACAAGTTAGCCTTGGGCAGAAGAATATTGCAGGTGGGGAAAAGCATCTACTCTTGTCCCTAGGACAGGCCCCTCCTGACCTTGCAAAGGAACAGCAAGGGAAACACATCCAGCAAATGCAAAGGGACAAGGAGAGGAACCTGGCGCATAGCACCTGGCGGAGAGGACAGACCTAGTGGTAGTTCGGCTTTGCAGGCAGTAGCAGTGACTCAAGATACTATGGCGTATTTAGGAGCTCAGTGGTGATGTTGGGGTTCAGAACCTCCAGTTAAGAAAAAGCCCAGCTTGTGCCAAGAAGCAGTTGGCCAAGTGAGAATGTCTAGAGTGAAGACAGTATAGGGTGAGGCTAAAGGGGGCAAAAGAAGGGGAGCTGTTAAAGGGGAGCATGCAATGCTTGTTTTGTCTTAGGAGTATCCTGTTCACAGTGCGGGGCTCTTCTTAACTGCAATTATGTAGATGGCGCTGGTGAATATGAATTGGAGTGATGAATTATTGATTTAAATCTTTGTTGGATCTGAAGATGCCAGGTTTAAAAGCCTCACATGACTTCTGCTAACCCTAGGCTGGGGCACAGGGTCCTTTTCTTTTGCTTTTGATGGCAGTGGTAATTCAGACACAGGAGTCTTCTTCCACAGGGATGGATTTCTACTCATTCACTGCCAAATGGTGAGAAAGAACAAGTAGGCTGTGTAGACCATCCCCTTGTCTGTGGTCATTCTCTGACCCACCCTATTTCCTTAGGCTCTAAGTGGACAGCAAAGCATTTATTACCATGACCAATGGTGAACTGCTCATTGGGAAGCTCTGGTTTCAGGTAATGCACTAGGGTTAGCTGAGGCAAAGTCTGTCATCCAGACACTGGGGACCAGACAGATGCACCTCAGTTGTTCATACCAAAGTCCTCCAAGTTGTGTGGCAGGAGAGAACGTGGGGCAAGGTGACCTTTCAGTTTAATAGCAGGCGGATAGGCCCTGCAACAGATACAAAGCCCAGATGAATTTATTTGTTGCAATCTGGAGTACTGGCTATTGACGATTAGTTTAATCCAGGACTTGTTTTTCTTTTGTCTTTGTCTCTATTTTGCTTTACTTTTTATTATAGTATTCATTTCAGAAACGAAAAAGTATATGCCCATATGCACCCTTGGGTTTCTAAGAATACAAGCTTTTGACATTTTGATGTACTAAAATTTATTTTTGAATATTCAAATTTATTATCACAGAAAGAATAGACTAAAATGCATGTTATCTAGAAGATCAACTATTTGATTAAACACAGTTTATTTTTTCTTCTGGGGCCACCTCCTAAGCTGTACCATTTCAGTCTAACTTGTCCTTGGTCTTGGGATGAGCGTTATGCAGCGTCTATGAAACAGTTTCTGTCCCGTTCCTGTAGTACACAGCTGCCTTCAAAAAAGCAAGAATGAAAACAGAAGCCAAAGCAAAACTAAGAAAGCAAAAGCCAAAAAGCAAAAATGGTAAAATAGTATCAGGAAAGAATTATAATCCATAGTTTTAATTTTTAGGTGTACTATTATTCATATTAAATATAGTCACGCATTTTCTAAGGAGAAAAGCAAAACGTTTGATTTTGTTTTGCGGCAGGAGATTACCATCCTGTCAGCTCTCCATAGGCTGCAGAATCTGGCCCATATGCTGTGCGCGCAGCTCGCTTAGGACAGCGCCTTTCTCACGCTGTACCACAGTAAAGCGATAGAGTTGCAAGGCAGATCCATTTGTCACAGTCTGCATTCCTTCCCCCTCCTCTTCCACTCCTTAGCTGAGCTTTTAAACAGATGTATACACCGTGAAGTGCATTCTTCATGTTGTGCATTTCTGTGGGGCTGGACGGATGCGCAGTGTTACGGCTCTGCCATTAGAACTACATACAGTGGTGGTTTCTCCACTGTAGTAGTTGGCTCGTGCTGCTTCAGTATGGACCCCGGATCCAGCTTCTCTCACTTAACAAAGACCCTTTAAGGTGCATCCATGTTGTTGGAGGTATCGGTAGAGTTTGCCTGAATCACATTGCACTGGATCTGTATTAAATTTTGTTTATCCATTTTGCTTACTTAGAATATTTGGCAGTTATGAGCATTAAGCATGTGTATGGACTGAGAAAAATACATTTTATTAGTCTGGGGGGGTGTGTGGTTTTGGGGATTTGAGAAATACAAAAACGCAGTGCCAGGGATTTTCATTCATGGCCAGGTGGGTTGGTATCTGTGGACGGCTCTGGTCCTGGTTCTGTGACAGCTCACCAGGTGGCCCTGGTATGCAGACTAACAATTACTGCTTGGAGACATATCCTTTTTTTTGTACTTTTGGTAACCTCTCAGTTTTTACAAATTATTTTGACTTGGCAAGTTTTAATAATTATATTGAAATTATGCTATAAGATTATACTTCAAATTGGTTGTTTCATTTCAGGATTTAATTTCAGTTCAAAGAGAGTTACTGTATGCTAATTAAGCCAAAGTCTTTTAAAGATGCATTAACTGAGATTTAAGTAGTTACGGTAGAAATATATTTATAATATGCCAATTATATCCTGTAGGACTACTTTAATAATTATACATTTGATTAAAAGGTGTATATTAGTTATATAGTATAATTGTATGTTTGAATAAACTATCACTAGAATCAAAGAGCTTCCCCAATTACCAAGATGATTACTTTATATTTCTGGTGAAATATGTTATTACTTTATATATATGTAGGTAGCGAGTGTAGCAGTGTTTTATCTTGATGGTTAAGGAATTACATTGAGTTAGAGCATGAAGTGGCAGTAATGACATTATAAATTGGGCCTTTTTATGTTTGATATCAAAATGAAATAAGATTTTTATATCATGATTAATTACATAAGAACACACAGAGTTTTAAAAATATTCCTGAACCAAATGGAATGTTTTGAAAGATGTTTGGTTTGATGATCAAATGCTTGCCAAAAGGAATGTCTAGTTTTTTCTTAACCAAGGGCTGATTTTATTCACTTGATGGAGAACCGTAACTGCTAATGAACGTGATCGAATTGCGTATTTTCCTGGGCTTATTGGGGAAAGCCAGGAATATGAGAGCTTTACTTTCCTCCAAAGGCCTGTAACTTATTAGTAAGAGCTCACACACATTCCAGTATGGCCAAAGAGAGGAAAAAGAGCAGACTTTCTGGGGTAGTACTAGTGAGAGCTCACCTTTATTCAGCACTTGGAGTGCATGTTCTCCGTGCTGCACGAACAGTGTTTCAGTTCACTCAGAGTGAGCTTGCACTGCAGCTGTCCTCATTTTATGCTATGGTGTAAGATAAGTGGCTTGCACACTAAGGTGTCAGTATCCGTACTTACTGCCTGCTGCTCTCTAAGTGATGAAGCTGTGAATCATTCCTAAGTTGTCTGACTTTAGAGTCCACGTGTTCTGTTCCTATGCCAGCCACGGATGGCATCAGTGGTCGCTGCCTTTCTTGGTCGGAGGGGGCCCTATCTTTGGTGCTCCCTTAGGAGGCTGAACTTTAGAGCTCTTAATTTTCAAAATCATTCCTGTGTTTGGATACAGACACAGACACATCCACTTTTATGGCCTGTATGACTTCACTCTATTTTATGTCGCCAGATAAAATTACATGCGTTGCTGTATGCAACATGATATTTGGAGATGTCTGTCTGTCTGTGTGTGTGTGTGTGTGTGTGTGTGTGTGTGTGTGACTGAACTGAGTTAATTAACATATGTACTCTGTTCCGTAGTTTTCAGTTTTGTGGCAGGAATTCCACATCTCTCCTCAGCACTTTTTAAGAAGACCTATTATTAACGGTAGTCACTGCTAAGTCTCTAACTTACTCTTGTCCAGCTGAAATTTTGTATTCTTCGACTAGCCTCTCCTCAGCTCTTCCCCATTCCAACCATCTCAGTCCTAAGTAACTTGTTTTTTCTCTTTGTTTCTATGACATTAGTGTATTTGGACTATATGTAATGAGAGTGAGACCACATGAGATTTATCATTAGTGTCTGGGCCATTGCATCCAATATAGTATCCTGCAGGTTTCTTCATGGCATTGAAAGATGATTTTTCATTCTTTTTAGGAGTGAATATTCCTGTGTGCGCATTTCTTTAGTGATTCATCTGTTCATGGACATTAAGGTTGTTTACACATTTTGATTATTATAAATAATATTGAAATAAACCTAGCAGTGCAGATACCTATTCAACACACTGATTTCCTTTTCTTTGGCCATGTAACCAGTAGAGTAATTGCTAGATCATAAGGTGTTTCTATTTTCATTGCTTGAGGAACCCCATGTGGTTTTCCCTGATGGCTGCACTAATTTGCATTCCCTTTAATTCACATCCTTGTCAACATTTGTCAGCTTTTATCCTTTTGATATTAGCTACCGAACAGGTGGAGATGGTAGCACGAGGCTTCTGAGTTCCAGGTGTATTTGCACCTGGCCCGGCACACAGTAGGGTGATGGATTAGCTGACTGGAGAAGTGGCTTCAGTTTCATATGAGCCATCTATTTTCCTGGCTTGAGATCCACGTTTCATTTCAGAGGTGCTTGAGAAGGCTTTTAGAAGCTGAATCGGTTCTTTTGCCTAGTGAAGAGTGGCTTAGTCTTTAAGCTGTCAAATATTAGCACCTTTCATCCATGAGTAGCTTGATCTTCCCTTGTGACCAGAGTTCAGCATTGCTGGTGTTGTACAAGGAAACCTGCACTGCAATTGAATTTTCTTTCCTAAGAGAGTGTTGCACAGTGAATCTGAAGTGTCCACCGGTGAGACCTAGTAGAAGAAAGTTAGGTCCTTGGGGGCATGCCTTAGAGGGGGCTATTAGGACCAGGTCCCTTTCTGTCTCTGTGTTTCCTAGTTCCCCTGGGGACAGCAGCTTTACCATGTGCTTCCGTCTGTGTTACACTCTGTTGCCGCAAATCCCAAAACAGCTGAGCCAATTGAGCCTTCACTGAAACCTATGGAACTTCTGAAAGAAAAATAGACCTTTCTTCCTTTTAAATTGTTTGCTTTGAGTATTTTGTCATGGTAACAGAAATCTGACACAGAACAAATGTAAAACCAGTGTAGGTAAACCAAGCATGTGGCAGATGGGACACAATGGATTTGAACAGTGTGGTACACGTTTGCTTGGGGAAAATTTATTGGAAGCTACTCTTGTGCAAAATCATTGATTGTGTTCTGCTATGGTAGACTCCATGACCAAAAAAAAAAAAAAAAAAAACAACTCTCTTGTGAGGATTAACCAACATAATTAAGAACTCAGACCATGAGACCCTAAATCCCCAAGTAGATGTGGAAGACAATCCATTTGTCTTCAAGGTTTGTCTCTGGTATTACTCTTGATCATCTGTGTTATTTATTTATTTACTTATTATTTAGTAAGTGTCTATAGGGCCGTACTACACAGATAGGAATATAGCGATCCTCCTGTTTTCAGCCTCACAAGGGCTGGGATTACAGGCTCACACAGCCACACCCAGTCTCAGCCGCCATCGCAGTGCAACCCCGGGGGCAGGGCCGGCATGGAACACCAGGGATTCAAACCCTGTGCTGCATCTGTTTTATGCCATCTGAATTATAAATAATTTAAGAAATGTTTTTGCTTCAAGGAATGAAATCAAGGAATGCTACTTTCTGTTGGATTTTGAAAGAGATTAATTCTTTTTTTTTTGGCCGGCTCAGCCCACCCTGAAGGCAAGGCTAGTACAGCGTGTGGTGCCAGGATTGAACTGTGCTCTCGTGCACTTACCTAAGCTTGCCTAAGCAAGCATTTTAGACAGCTGAGCTAGCTCACTGGCCCGAGGTTCAATACTCTTAGCTCCTTACTTGGAAAGAACTTTATATCATAAAACCCGAGTGACAAAAGGAACACATTCCTGTCTTTTCTGACTGTAGAGAGAGAGAGACATAATGTGATTTAAGATCTGAGATTTTGGATCAAAGTTAACTATCTGCTGTCTCTATAAGTGACACCTTTTCATAATTCGCCGTTGCCAGGGACTTGTTTGAATACTATTGTAGGTTTGCTTCACATGGGGCGTGATCAGCTCCACTAGAATTTGTTCTGCAGCACACCTATTTTACTACAGTAACTAAGAAATTACATAGTCCTTATGGCCCTATCCTCAAAATAGAATGTTTAGATAAAGCCAATTGATTGTAGGCTTACTGCCATTCATTATCTTAATTAGTGTAGGCAATTAAATCATTAATTGATTGGCACTGATCCCCTGCTAAAGAACTGTAAAACTTGGTGCTTTTGTACTTGATCCCTTAAGAACTGTCATTTCAGGTTTTCATGTACCACTTTATTGGTGATATTCCATGCTGTCAAGGAATGTGGGCTCTCCTCTCCCTGCTCAGCCTGGAGAGTAAGGAGGAAACCCTAACCTGTGACGCAAGCGCTGCTTCTGACACACACTCCCATGAAATCAGAAAGTGGTCCTAACATGCCTGTGATTAACCAGTCAGCAGTAGCTGCTGACCTGGGCAATGTCAGCCGGAGTCTGAACCTGAGCCCTTCCATTCCTTGTCTGCTCTTGAGTGAGATGTTTTTAAGCCTGCATTTCCTTCAGAGGGCCCTGCTGCCCACTCCACTTGGCATGTGCCCACATAGCTTTATTCTTGGAGCATGGACTTCATTTCCTTGCTCAAGTTCAGAGCCTTGGACTAATCACTCTTTTCCTGTGTCGATGAAGTTTTCTTAAAACTTCTTTTTTATTATTTTGGCTGAACCAGGGATTGAAGTCAGGCCCTTACACTTGCCAGGGGAGTGCTTATTCCACTGACTGAGCTATCTCCCTGGCCCCGACAACTAGTGGTCAGCTTGTAACACCCCGATGAACTGAACCAGTGTGGTGCTGGGTGTGCGATGCCCACCTGAGGGTGGTTGGCAGCAGCAGAAGAGGCAGAGCTGAGAGGAGCTGGAGAGGCTGCTGGGATGCTGTTTGGAGGAGCTGTTGGAAGCTGCTGTTTCTCCTGGGCTGCTCTGCTGGAGGACCTTGTCATGCTGGCTTTCCTGGTGAGCTTGGTTGCTCTGGCTGGGGGAGGAGCTGGACCTCATTGTCTCTGAGGATGGCTGTGGTTCATTTTGAGGGTGCTCCGGCCCAACCTTAAGCATCACTTCCTGGCTCCCGAGGGGAGGGTGGTGCACTGCTCAGTCTCCCACTGAAGCTTGTCGTGCTGGCTTTCCTGATGGGAACTCAGCTTCCCTGATCAGTGAAGGAACTCTGGACCTCACTGGTGCTGAGGATGGCGGTGGTACTTGGTTGGGGGAGAACTTGTTCTTACCTTAAGCATTGCTTCCTGGCTTCAGTTCAGGTCCCTCAGAGTGCTAGCACAGGTTCCTCACCCTGCAGGCACAGATCCTCCGTCCCATTGGAATAGACTTTCTAGCTTCCACCACTGACCTCTGGGCCTTTCCAGTGCAGATCTGTAAAGTGGGCCTGCATGAGACATTGTCGTGGGCTCTATGCCTCCAGTTGAACTTGTGGGAGGCATGTTATGGGCTCAAGGTTTTCAGCTGGACTCATGCGGGATGTGAGGATCTAGACCTGCAGCAGGACTCTTTGGTCTTTGGTGTGTGGATAGATTTCCGGCACTTCATAGTATATGATTCTTTGTGTGATTCATTGTAAAATAATCTTACAAAATGTGTCCTGTGTTGTTTTATTCCCCTTGAAAAGCCCAAACCACATAAACTTCCAAGTCAACTCTAGAAACTGGGTGAAAGGAAGGAAAGGTACAGACTCAGATGCTCCCCATGACGTGGCAAAGTTTGAACACCTGTCTTCAGGGGCTGTGATGTGAAATGGTTTCACAAAAACTCTTCACATTGCGAAAGTTGTTTTAAAACCAAGTCACTACTCCAATAATTACAGTGATATTTAAATCAAACTAAAGAAAGGGAAATAAAGAGTAGAACTTGCTTTTTGGGGGGATAAATGGCAAACCTTCCCGAACATCCTGTCTACTTTGAAAAGAATTTATACAGTACGCCTGATTTGGTAAAGATCCCTTTGCTATGCCGCAGCTCTTTCTTTCTAATTCTGCATTGCTTCATAGATGTGCCTGCAAAGGGAGTTGTGGAGGTCCTGACCTCCCTGCTTGGTTCTTTTTCTCTCTTGATTGGAATGTGTGCAGAAGCTCCTTGCAAGCCTTTGAGGCCTTGCTTCTCTGGTCCATAGGAGAGCAGGGTTAAGGTAGCAGATGCCATGGCAGTGAGCACCTGTGTGGCGCCGGCGCTCGTGGCTCTGGTGCTGCCCCCGAGTTCGCTGTTTCCTTCCGACTGAAATAGCTATGTCAGCTCTGCTCTTGGAAGAGTACAGTGAACAGATCAATGTCAGGTCTGTCATGGAAAGAGGCTCCTAGGGAGCTCCTGAAAGAAGACCAGGGAGACTTGGCTGTGGAGTGAGTGTGTGGGGTGGCCCATGATGGGGGATGCCCATGATGGGGGCTGCAGAGGGTCGGCAGTGGCCTGCAGGGATTTGTTGGCCTTGGAGTGGTTCCCTGAGCTGTTAGGAGCTCATTGTTCCTCAGGTAGAGTGCAGGGGATTGGAAGAGGGTACAGACTGGCTATTATAGTCAATAACAGTGGTGCTATCTGTGGAGCTGGCAGTGGGTGGAGCCTGTGGCCCTAGCAGTGTGCTAGGCTGAGGCAGGAAGATCAGCATTTGAACTCAGCCTGGCAACTTTGTGACTTAGGGAGCCCCTATCTTTAAATTTTTTTTTTTTTTAAAGAACTGTGGAAATAGCTCAGTGACAAGGCCTTGGGTTTTCTCTCCAGTACTGCTGTTTGTTTGTGTGTGTGTGTGTGTGTGTGTGTGTGTGTGTGTGTGAATCTCAACTAGGCGAATGCAGTGCAAATGAGAAGCAAGGAAAAGAAATGACTGCTGAAAAGGGACTTCAGAAATACGCAGAAAGGTGGAATAAATGATTTCTAGCACGTAGAAGGTGAGAGAGAAGGGAGTGTTCAGAGAAACCCCCACATTTGTAGTCTGGACAACAGGCTGGGTGATTATAGAATGTGTCAGATTGGAAACCCTGAAGACAGCTGGGATTTTGGTGCTGAGTGGAAAAGAATCATGAGCTTGACTTGGGCACTTAGTGTGCTGGCAATGGCCTAAATGTGCAATTGGCATTTAGGAGAGGCTGGGGCTGGATGGGGTGCTTGCAGTGCTCACTGATATGTAACTGGTAACAGAGCAGTGGAGAAAACAGTGTCACCTAAGGACAGAACAAACACTTGGGGTTCCAGATGCAATTTTTGAGGATTCCCAGTGTACAGAGGATGAGAATAGGGGAAGTCAGGGGAAAAAGAGAAAGAGAACCTTAGGTGAAAAGTCTGGTTGATTTAAGCCGCAGAAAAAACCACACTTGGGAGCTATCAAGGCCTCTGAAATTTGCCCTCTGGATTTGGTCATGCTGGAGGCAGTGACGCCCTCGCAGGTCCTGGGCAGCTAGAGCATGGACAGGAGTGTTGGAGTGAAATAACTCTGTTCAAGGCAAAAGTAGGATACAGCAAGTTTTGAATCTGAACGGTTCATTTCCTTTAGCCTGAGCACGTGGAACTCAAAGTAAAGTGTTTTTGATGTAATGTTGTAAGTACTTATTTAAAAAGAAAACTTTAAGCCATGGGTGTCTAGACTTTATAATCTCCTCTTTTTTGCTGATTTCTTCAAAGCGTGTGTGTGCAACACGACTCTGCATGTTTGGCCCGGGAAGGGAGGCTCTGCAAGTTTCCAGTCGCTGTAGATCCCTCCGCCTACCACTTTTTCATGATCTGTGCTCTTTGATTGGCCCTCTTGTGGGTGGATGAAACTCAAATACTTTGAACTACTTTCTCCATAGCATGTGAGGTTATATCTATCTTTTAAAAAAGTTTTTGTGTCATGTGAACTGACTTAATAGTGGCAATTATGTGTAAATGTCCTCTTCCCTCTTGCTATTAGGTGAAGCTGAATTATCTCTCTTGGATTATGTCTCCCTTTAAAGACCCAGGCAGAACCTTCTGGGTGTCTTGACAGATTTGTGTAATACATGTTCTACTTGTTTGTATTCTATTTTATGCCTGTCTATCTCAACTGGAATTTTCTGAAAACAGAGATTTTTTTTTTCTTAATTTAGTTATTTAATGTGGCAGTAATCTGTAAATGTATGTTGTGTTAATTAGTGAGCCTCAAACAGCCTAATATAAGTGAGAAAGAAGGAATAAAAGAGTGATTACTGACACACAGGAGGGCGGGGTGCAACAGGTAAGCACACTGCTCAATTCTGAGAGTAGCCTCTGAGCCAGTCAGAGCTCAGGCTGTCACTTCATGTGTGATGTTAGAATCATCATTAATCCAAGAGCCACCCAGGCCTTGTATACCTGGATGAAACCTGTCCCACTGGAAAATTCTACAAATAAAACAAGTAGCTGGCAGAGTCTACAAAGCTGTCTGAGCTAGATGGGAGCAGAAAGTACCTAAGGTGTCATGAGCTAATACTCGTTAAGTGACAGAGCAGACACAGAACACAATGGAAATTTTCTGCAGGGTCTTCCTCAGGTCTAAAGCCAAGCACATAGCTGCATTTATTAAAACTGCATTGAGGCAAACACCGTGTTAGTTGGAAATAATTCGGCTGTGTTTTATTCTTTTCAAAAAGGCAGCAAAAAAATCCTTTAAGATTAAAGCAGAAAAGGGAAGTTTATTGTAAGAAAAAAATCCCTTCTATTTAAATTATTCTGAATGATAGCAGTTACTGTAGAGTATTATAGAGAAGATGGCAGAACATTCCGATAGATTATGGAACATGAAATGAAAACCAAAACCGAAACAAAATAGGAAAATTATTTGGACACGAAGAAGGCATGGAATAAAAAACGAGTATTCTAGAGGGGAAAAGGAAGAAGTGGGAAATCATTATCCTTTGAGATACACATTTTCTAGGGCTAGCCAGGTAGCTCAGTGGATTAAAGCACCTGCTTAGGCAGAGTGCAGCTGCCAGGGTTTGATACTCAACCTGCCATGCTGGTCCCAGGCCCTGGGGTGCAATGAGAAGAGGAATGAGGCTAGGTGGGGTGCACCTGCAATCCCAGCTCTGTGGGATCACTACAAGTCCAATCTCTCTGTAGTGAGACCCTACACACTCTGTACTAAATGCATAATTTTTTATCATTATAATAATGGAATTAAAATACTAAATACGTTATTTTTCTCCAGCAGGATGAAAACTTTTTTCCCCCAAGGCAATTCAAATTCTTCATGCTCCCCCCTATGTTATGGCACTGAGATAAAATTTTTACTTTCATCACAAGTCTCTAGCCATTTGGGTTTTCCTTGTGAATCTAAATTAAACTGTGAGCAGAAAGGCAATGGTATTTATAAGATAGAGCTACCTCAAATAAACGTAATTGGTGTTTTATCAACCCAAACACTGGCTAAAGGTTATTTGAAAGTGCTAAGTCAGAGTTAATACAACTTTGGCTGCAACCTCAGACTTTTTTTGTTTTAGTTTTTGGTGTCTGTTCATAGTTTAGGAATGGATTTGTTTTCTAGTATAATATCCTTTGATTCCCTATCTGTTTTAACAAATGGGTGCAACATTGATTATGGATGAATGTCTTTACTTCAGTGCATTCATTTTAGTTCAGTGCTTTTCACCCCTTAGAAACAACAGCCACCATAGTACATCTTCACTATTAACAGCTGATTTTGGGTATGCTGCAGAGCCTTGAAATGGAGTAATGCTTTGTATCCATCCAGGAAGGTACTCAGCATTGGAAATGAATTGAGGTACAGTGTGATGCTACTGCACTGGTTTGACATTTGTGAAATTTCTGCATGAAAAGCTGCCTTTGTTATTTTTTCGATGGTCAACATTTTAAGCAAAATTTAAGGCTCACTATAGTGTAATAAATAATTTATATGCATCTTTATTGATGGCAGCCCAGTTTCTTAAATGACAGTAACCGTGTAGTTTATTTTATTTTTTCTATGTATTTGGTACAGGGTCTCACTATGCAGCCTGGACTCCTAGTGAGCCTCCCGTCAAAGCCTCGCCAACGCCGGGATCACAGGCATGTGTCACCATGCCTTCTCTCCATGATTAGCTCACCGCACCCTGGCATGGGGCTGGCACGGCATGTGGTGCCAGGGTTCTAACCTCGGTCCCTGCACTTGCCTAAGCAAGCTCTTAGTCTGCTGAGCTGTCTTGCCAGCCCAACAGTATATAGTTTAAAGATAGTCATATAATTTCCATTAAGATATACACTGGTAGCATGTTGCATTTAGTACTCTTAAAAAGTGAATGAAATCTAGAAAATATAAACTATCTTAACTGGGACATGGTACTAGATTTTTTTTTAAAAAACTTTGCTCACTGGCCATCATAGTACTGGTCAGCAATTGCTTATGTATTATTGCATGCCCTATATTTTAGGAATATAGCCACCATATACTTTAGAATTGAGTTCTCAAGATCTCTGATATTTGAAAAATGTGCACTGTCCAAAACATGGAGTGCACACAAAACATTATTCATAGGTGTTTTAACATGGGTAATTCAATCCATAATTAATAATGATAATTAAGTATGATAATTAATAATGACCTACTAAGTGCTCATTTCTGTACTTTTTCCCTGTTCACATCAAGAACTCCTGCTGTGTTTTCTGTGGCACTGAATGAAAACTGGGCCACCTGGTCATGTAAAGTGTTAAATGTTCTGTGGGTGTTTTGTTGCCATGGCCTCTCTCTTCAGTAGGGTTGTGCTATACCTTTGCAGGTCTTGGAACTGGATAGCACTTTGGAGAGGACAGCTTACAACTTGGTTGTCTAGTGCATTAAACATTCATATCAGTCCATGGAATTGTATTCATGAATTTCTCTGGTTTAACTAAGCAGTGTCCCAAATCAGAAACATTTGCTTTTAGTATCAGTGATGTTTTAAAGATTATTTAAAAATGCCCAGTGGGATCAGCTTATTTTCTCTTTTCCTTTATCAAAACGATATACTCTAAATGACCTATGGCACTGGGCTTCAATTCTGATTGTTAAAGGGTATGTGGGGGAAAAATCCTTCTAATACAGTGAAAACAACTGGTGGAAAACACTATCTACATGGTCGATGTCAGGAATTAATCTTTTATCCCTGTAATTATGTTCAATGTGTTGATCAAGTTCCTTTGTCTGCCCCTTTTTTCTGAGGGGGGTATGTTGAAAGGCCTTACATAAAACCAGAAACTTGATTTAATAACTTGCTAGAGTGACTGTTTAGCATCTGTCCTCAAGGCAAAGAGTTGAACTGAAAGGTTTCATAAAGAAAATGAGGAATCATTATACAGTTCATCTGAATTTCATTACTTGTTAGAAATTCACTCACAGCATCATAAATTCTGTATTTTCTCATTATTTAGGAGTGATGAAAAAAGGTTATGTATTTTGTGATAACAAAAATTCAGATAGGGCATTAGAAATCTATCCTTTAATCAAGGAACAAAAAATGACTCACACTTTCAAGTGGATGTTGTTTCCTCTTGAAGGATTTGCCCCATGGCCAGGAGTGCTCTGCATAGTTTGAGGAGAGAGGAATTGAGAACGATGCTTATTGTCATTGCGGTATTTCTTTGCCGATTGTGATTTTGAGATCTCCCATGCGAGGACTGCCTGGCCTTCCAATTAAGTATGAATTCTCCTTATATCAAAGTCTTAACAAATTTAGGTTTTTTTTCCTTTTCTTTTCTACCTTTAAAGTTTGATTTAATAGCTTTAAGTATGTCAGACCAAAAGGAAAGCAATGGCATTTTCTTATAAATTGTTATAGTACACTATTAAGATGGATCATTGTCTCCCAAATTAGATGTTACAAGTCAGCTGTTTTGAGAAATGTATATGTTCAGAAATCACCCAAGATTTAAACTTTCTTCCTATGATTTTTAGAACAGAGGCCTTTTCTACTCTTTGTCCAAATGTAAGGGATGTGATTGTAAATTTAAGTGCAATGTTCATGCATCATATATTATAATATTTTAGAAATAAGCTTTCCTGTTGTGACGCCCAACCTCTAAATAGGCTTTCAGTCACTTTTATTTAATCGTCATATTGTGTGTGTGGCAGCTGCAGGTTGGTTCTCGTGAATCTGTTAGTTTCCTTATTTGAGTCTGGATCCAAGGACCAGTGCTTATGTGCCACACAACACTTTTACAGCAGCAGGAAACACAGCCAAAAGGAAAGACCCCCCCAGTCCTATTGAAATCCTGCTTAGACCTAGTGTGCAGGATGCTGTTGGCCAAGCCAAGCCATATGGCCCCATTTATGAGAGTAGGTAAGCTCTGTCCATAATGAGACATTATGAGCTTACATGGACACATGCTGCAGTGGATATTAAGGCAGCAAAGATTTGGAAATAATTTTCTACACATGGTTACTGTATTTATGATGGCAACTCTTGTGCCTCCACATTTAGCAGCTATGAATTGCGGTTTATCTTTTTCTGCTCCAAGCATTCTGGCAATTCCAAGGCCTGCCTCATTTTCCTTTTGGGATTTTATAACTTACTACCTTTTATGACTTTGAACAAGGTTATTTTGGCTACGGGGTGTTTAGAAGATATTTCTTGGGCACATTAGGAGCAGTGAAAACAAAGGGTCAGACTACTTCCCCACAATCCCAAACCATAGTGACTGGTACCGAGCTATCTAATTTCTTTCAAAAAATGGCAGAGTGTTTCTGTATGTGCTGCCTGGGGACAGTTTTCAGGAAGTTTGGAGGTAAGGTCACAAGAATAGAATGCCCTTAGGATACAATTGAGTGTAAGCTCTTGCAGTAGATTCAATTTGTGGTTTTATAAGAAACTAAACAGAGCCTTGGTAAAATTTAAATGCAGATAAAACTTTTAACAGAAAATAATAGGGAAATGATGGGATCCAGACATTGATGAATGTATTCCAGTTTCACTTAGGATTACTTGTTGTATGAAATCTTCTTGTATTAGAGTGGGGATGCTGGTCCTTGAGAAAGAATTGTAGTATGCCTACAGGGCCAGTGTCTTCTGTCCTTGGTCCTTGACCTACCTACACTTCTCCAGACTGCGGCCCTCTCAGAAGCCACCTGGTTACTCCAGAAGTGTAAGACAGAAGTGATAAACACTTGGAACCCACTGTAGGAGTGTAGCATGTAGGGAGTATTGTGTATGTCATGACTGAGATCTTTGCAGTATCCAAATGATCAGCTTGGGTCTTTTTTTTTTTTTTTTTTTTTTGAGATGGTCTCATTGTGAAATTCAAGCTGGCCTTGAGCTTACTTATGCAGCCCAGGCTGGTCTCGAACTCATAGCAACATTCCTGCCTCAAACTCCTGAGTGCTGGAATTACAGGAGTGTGCCACCATGCCTGGCTCTCAGCTTGGGTCTGTATGTATTGTGTGCAAGTTAAATTTTAAACTTCTTCTCATAAGTGAAGAACTGTGTAAAGCCTGTGTTTACATAAAATCTTAGTGAAATGTTACACATTTATACGGAGTGTTTATTGTGGACCTGGGAATAATGTACTTGTAGTAGAGGCTTCGGAATGATGTGAACCCTACTGTTCCTCACCTCAGAAATTGGCAACCTCTTGTAGGCATGTATTATTTGATGAGTTTATGTATTTTATGATAATGGATGAAAAATTAAGAATTAAAGTTGCCTAAGTGGAAATCTTTTTTTTTTTTTTTTACATTTTAGTACATTTTTCCACTACATAACATTTATATTCCACTTGTGAAGTTGGCACATACACATCTTAGTTCTTTTTCGTATCTCCTTTTCGCACCCTACCCCTACCTCTCGAATCCTTTTCCGCATGAGCAAGGCCAGTCTCCTTGCTCTCTACTGAGTCTTGCATAGGCTCTTTATTTGTGATTTGGTTTCCTCATGAAAGAGAAACTGCATGATATTTAGGCTTGTGTGTCTGATTTATTTCAGTCGACATTAGAGTCTCCAGGTGTGTCTACTTTCTCACAAATGACTCCAGTTTATATTTATGGCAGTGAAGAACTCCTTTTTGTGTGAGTACCACATTTTCTTATGGACATATGGGATGTTCTAAGACTTACCTACTGTGAATTGTGGAAGTATAAGGATGGGTATGCACATGGCACTGTAATATGATGTTTCCAGTTATTTCAGGAAGTTACCTAGATGGAGAACAACTAGGACATTATATGGGATTTCTAAGTTCGGTTTCCGGAGGACTCTCCATACTGATTTTCTTAGTGGTTATAGTAGCTTACATTCCAAACAAAGAAGATAGATTTTTTTTTTTCCTGCGGCCCTACCAGCATTATTTTGGGGTTAAATTGGAATCCCACTTAAGGATGTTGCACAATTTCCAATGTGTTTATTGCCCCTTTGAATATCTGCCTCTCTGAGGTATCCATTCACTTCAGTTGCCCGATGGGTATTTTGCTAGCACTTGAAAGTGTAGTTCAAGTTTTTAAACATATTCTGCTTTAATTTCTCTGTCTGAAGAATAAATGACATCCCTTGCATATGTTGATATTTTACTTGGATGTTTCTTTTGCTCTACAGAAAGTTTTGAATTTGCTATGTTTCTATTTGTTTTTTTTTTTTTTTTTTTTTTTTTTGAGGATAAAACTTTATGGGAAAGAAAAGCTTTTGTCAGAGAAGCACAGAAGGGGGACCTGAGTGGGGTGCCCCTATTTCTATTTGATGACTCCTGGTACCATTCCCTGTGCAACTGAGGTTTTGTTCAAAAGGTCTTTGCCTGCACCGGAAGTCAAAAGCTTTACCTTTTTATGTTCAAGAAGGTTGCTTTTGTTTTAACACTCATTCCCTGGATCCACTTTGCTCCTAGTTTGGTGCATGGTGAGAAGTAAGATTCCAGCTTTTGTCTTCTCCATGTGCTTAGCCATTTTTCCTAATGCCATTTATGGAAGGGGCTGAATATTTGTGGCTCCTCTGTCAAGGACTGAACAGCTGACTGCACTTGGACTGTTGCCGCATCCTTTATTCTGTTCCATTGGTCCTAATGTCTGCTTTTCTGTCACGGCCATGCTGTTTTATCATTGCAGCTTTGTAATATAACCTTAAATCTGGAACTGTGATGCCTTCTGCTTTGTTGTTATATAGGACTGCAGTTTTCTACTCAGGGCCTCTTCTACTTTTGTGTGCATTTGGGGATTTTTTTCTACAAGTTCTGTGAAGAATGGTTTTGTTATTTTGATTGGGATTGTGTTCAGTGTGTATCTGTTTTGGACATGTGGCCACTAATGGTTCTGCCTACTGAGGAATAGGTGACATCTTTCCATTTTCAGGTGTCCCTGTTTTCTTTCTTCATTGTATTATAATTTCTGCTATAGAGATCTTCTTGATGGGGTTAATCACTATATTTTAATTTTGGAGATGCTACTGTAAATGGCATTTTCTTTTTCTTTTTTTGTATTTTAGGCAAAGGTCTATAGGATGTTCAGGGTATCACTACTAGACTGGAATCATAGTGACCTGTCTGTTTACAGCCCTCCCAAGAGCTGGGATTGCAGGCGTGTACCACCACTCCCAGTCTCAGTTGCTGTCTCTGCATGCCCTGGGGCGGGCC
This sequence comes from Ctenomys sociabilis, assembly GCA_004027165.1. Classification (NCBI taxonomy): domain Eukaryota; kingdom Metazoa; phylum Chordata; class Mammalia; order Rodentia; family Ctenomyidae; genus Ctenomys; species Ctenomys sociabilis. The sequence goes on along the minus strand of PVKA01007526.1, from coordinate 39,186 downwards.
TGCATGGCAACCCTGGAGGATCAAGCCCCCCCCCCCCACGCCTGCTTGCAGGCACTTTAATCTGCTGAGCTATATAGTATTTTCCACTTTAATTTATCAGTGGCTTCATTATGAGCATACAGGAACACTATTGATTTTTGTGTGTTCATTTTATGTCCTGCTACATTCTGAATACGTTCAGTAATTCTAAGTAATTTTTGTGAACATTTTCTGTTTTTTATGAAGAGGATCATGTCACCTGTGAATAATGACAATTTGATTTCTTCCTTTCCTGTATATATTTTATTTCTTTTGCTTGCTTCATTTCTCTTGGTAACATGTTAAGGAGCATGTTGAATAAGGTTTGTGATAGTGAACAACCTTGCCTTTTATTTTACTGTAGTGGGAATGTGGTCAGGTTTCACTCAGTATGAAATTGGCAGGTTTCTCATAAGTGGCTTTTATCATCTTGAGATAAGGTCATTGTGTGAATATTCAGTGTTTTTTTTTTTTTAATCATAAAAGGCCGTTGAATTTTGTTACACATTTTCTGCACTCCTGAGATGATCATGTCACTTTTGTCTTTGCTTCTGTTTCTGTGTTGGATTGCATTTTTCTATTTGCATGTGTTGAGCCATCCTTGAATCCCTAGGATGAAGACAGCTTGGTTTTATGATGTGTACTCTTTCTGATGACTTACTTTTTGTTTTACAGTATGTTGAGGATTTTTGAGTCTGTATTTACTGAAGGGATTGGTCTGTAGATGTTGGTTTTGGTTAGATCCTTATCTGCTTGTGAAATTAGTGTGTGGTAGCCTCAAAGAATTATTTTGGGAATAGTCCTTTCCTTTTAATTTCACTAAAAACCTTGAGAAATATGTTTTTTAATCTTTCCTAAAGTTTTTGTAGCATTTTGCAATGAATCCATTCCGACTCAGGCTTCTTTAAAAAAAATTGGTAGGGCTTTGCGAAAGCTACTTACTGCAGTTCCTTGCATGTTATTCACAATGAAATAAAGGAGCTTTAATTTTGACTGTGTTCAGTTTTAATAATTCATACATGGATAGGATTCTGTCCACTCCTTATGAATGCTCTAGTTTATTGGCATGTAGGTTTGTAGGCTACGTGTGAATGATCTTTTTGATTCTGCAGTATCTGTAGTGCATTCACCTTTTCCATTTTGCAGCTGTGTTGACTTGAGGCTGTTATTATTATTATCGTTGCTGTTATTGCTTGGTTCAGTTGGTTAAGCATTTGTCTATTGTGTTTATTCATTCAGAGAACCAGTAGGTTTTTGTGTTTCCATTAAGTTGATTTCTCCTGTGATCTCACAGTTTCCTCCCTCGTCTTAGTTTGGGTTTGGGTGGTCTTTGCTTTTATAGGATATTCTCTGCATTGTTGGGTCATTTACTTGGGCTCACTTTTTTTTTTTTTTGTGCTCTGAGCAGTCACAGGTTCCTCTTAGGATGCCTCTCATTTTTTTGTGCCATAAATTATGGTATGTTGTATTGGCCTTATCATTTCATTCTGGAAGCTTTTATTTCTTCCTAGATTTCTACTGTAGCCTATTATTTGTAAAAGTATTTTTGGTTTTGCATATATTTGCATACTTTATGTATTTTTGATTTCTCATTTTATTGTACTATGATCTGATAATATATGGTACAATTAAAATTCTTTTACATTTAATTAAATTTATTTTATTGATTAATATTTGGTTTATTTTGGAGACAGTTCCATCTACTGCAGATAAGAATAAGTATTCTGTTGTTTTGCAGAACATTTGTATTTATTAAATTCATTTGTGTGAAGTTTTGTTTAACCCTGATATTTCTATATATTTTGTCTAGTTGACCTATTTGTGATAAGAAGGTATTGAGGTTCCTCCTGATAATTATGTTTCTGTTTATCTTTTCTTTTATGCTTAGTGGTATTTGTTTTATGAATTTGAGCATGCTACTGTTGAGTGTGTATATGTTAATCGTTGTTATATTTTTCCATTAGCTTGTTCCCATACCCAAAGAATTATGAAATTCTTCGCCAGTTTTGATCAGTTTTCACTTGGTCCACTTTGCGTTTTTTGTGTTCTTGTTGCATATAATCTTGTTTTGCATCCTTTGATTCTTATGCAATATGTGCCTTTTTGAATTAAATATTTTTCTTTTATACAGCATGCCATTGAGTTTTTCTTTTTAATTCCATCTGCCAGTCTGTGTATTTTGAGACCAGTCACATAGAGAATTGTGAGGCTTTGCTTTATTCCTGACATTGCATTATTTTCCAGTTTTTTTTTTCAGAATCAGAGGTAGAACTCAGGCCCTTGTGCTTACCAGGGAAGTGCTTATTCTATGGGGCCATCTCCCTGGCCACATCAGTTATTGATTGCGTATTTTGCTCCTCCTGCTTCACTAATTGCCCTATTTCATTCCTCAATTTAGAATTGGCAGCATCCTTTCTTTCTAGTATATCCTTTAGAATTTTTGGAGTGCTGCTTTGGTGAATTTCCATGAATTTCTTTTCTTTTTTTAAAATGTATTCAATGCAGGGTCTCTCTCTGTAGGTCAGACTCATAGTGATCCTCCTGCTTTCAGCCTCCCCCGCAGTGGGATTTCAGTCCTGTGCCACCATGCCTGGTGTCCGTAACAGGCTCAGTGCTGCATGTGGTGCAGAGGACAGAATCCTGCTCCCTGCGCTTACCTAAGCAGGCGCTTCATCCACTGAACTATTTTGCTGACCATGGGCTATGTTTTTGTTAGTGTCTTCTGTACATTCACAGAGTGGTTTATTTGGCCCATTCTCGTTTTACTTATATCCTCTGTGAACTTACCAAATACCCTGTTGATCTGTTTCACTGCATGGCTTTTGGATTGCTCCCATCGGTGCCCAGTGGATCAGCGTTCTGTGAGCTGGGAGATTTTGGAGGCCTTTCATTAACTTGAAGCTCCTGTGTTTGCTTGCATATTTTCATGTTTGAGACTTGCAGCTTGGTTGTAGAGCAAAGTTTTGTTTCTTATGTGAAGACCTCTTTTCTTACTGTGGCTTGGGAGGGGGCCTTGTCCTTTATTAGGTGTGGCACCCAGTTCTCTGGGAATGGGCTGCAGTATTGTTCATGGCCCCCAGATAATCCATCTATTGGTGTGCGGAGAAAACAAATTGGTACCAACAGCTGTGCTACCTTTGCTGTGATAATAGTAGCGATAATAGTAATGTCAACCTGAGCTGGATATTGACAAACCCTAAGGTTCAATAATGTACCACCCTTAAGCCTAGAAATCTATGATTAGCATATGAGCATTAAGAGAAACTTTATATTGACTTACAGTGCATATCTTCTAAATAGAACAACTTTCAATGTAAGTAGAATAATAACAACATACCATCAAGATGCAAAAGGCTTAATGCTTTTGCTAAGCCCACTGATAGTGGGCTTAGGGAACAGAAACATGAAAAATCTAAACTTTGAAAAATTAAGTGATGAAATATGAGAAGGTGATAAAATTGAAATAAAGAATCCTGTAAAGCCGTAAAGGGGAATTAATAACATTTTAAAAAGTAACAAAAATACCACACGCAGTAGGAGAAATACATAAAAATACTAAAAGTAAACTAAGGGAAAAAAAGATAAAATAGTATGGTAACTGATTTGAGGAGAGAACCAGAAAAGAAAAGTCAACCAAAATACACACAAAGAAAAGAGAGAAGGGAAAGAGAAATGAGAAGAATCCAAGAAAGAAAATGGAAAATGGGGGAATAAAAGCCCTACCAAACTTCAGAAAAATATGAAACAACACCATCAAGAAGAGAAAAAGGATCAAAAAATTTATGTGCCTTTCTCTTTTAAAAAAACATTTATTTATTGGTGCAAGGTCTTGCAATGCAGTTCAGACCCTTAGTGACGTTTCTGTCTCAGCCTACCCTATGCTGGGGTTGCAGGTGTGTGCCTCCATGCCCAGTTTCAGTGGCCAGTATGGCATATGCCACCAGGGACCAAAACTACATCCTGGAGATTACCAGGTAGGTTCTTAGACTTGCTGAGCTGTCTCCTCAGCTCTGAATGTGTTTTACATCAGTGGTTTCCAGGACTTGCAGGCTTAGAATCTAGCAAGTCACAGCCCTCTCTGCCCCACTCAATTGCCTGGGAATTTGCAAGGTGAACCCTGCAGCCCAGGCTTTCCAGTCTGTGAATTCCAGAGCAGAGCTACTGTTTAAACCAAGTCCTGCTATCAACTCAGAGACCCTGATCTTTATTGGGCAGGGCCAGCAAGGGAGGGTTCTAGCAGGCCACTGCCCTCAGTGCCATCACCTTTGGAGCTGGTAGCTGCTGAAGCTGGCCTTCCAAGGTCTCAGGGACCTTCTAGGCTCTGTGTTTAGCCCTGGCCCTCAGCACCTGCGTCCCTCGCCTGGCTCTGGCTTGGGGTTGCAGGTGACCTGTAAGTGTTGGAGTAAAGGTGCAGGCTTGGTGTCTTCTGGCTGCGCATCCCCTTCCAGAAGTGGCACCTGATTGAACTCTTGGCAGTGTGGCGGGTGCTGTCCTGGATTCCTCCTCTCACTCTGCCTTACAGTGAAGGCTGTGCTTGGAGCTCTTGTGGCTGCCCCACGTTTCTGCCCAACGCAGCTGCTGTCTCTGTGCTTTCCTCTTCCCGTGGTGCTGGCCGCTGCCTCTGTCACATTGTTGGTCATAGTTGTGTGTGTGGGGAACAACTCGTGCTGCGGGGAGCCACGGTACAGAGCTGCCCAGGACTTGGAAGTTTCACCCAGCAGTGGCTTCTCCTCAATGTGCAGCAGATAATCCATAATTAACAGTGAGTTCTGATAGAAAATCTTGAGTGATTGTCTGTTATTTATTCTTCTGAACAGTAGTATTTTGTGCATTTATGTGTGCCCAATTTATAAACCACTCATATACAGTAACCTTTTGGGATATCCCCAAACAACAGCCCATGCACAATATGAAAAGCCCAGTAAGGATTCTTTAGTTTGTACTTAAAGGGCACTACGACCCATTCCTTGTTGCTTAGGATGCTGGTGATGGCTGAATGGAATTTAAGGGCCTCCTGCCCCTGTCTGTCATCAGTGCTCAGACATGAGTGTCGGACTTTTAACAACAAACTATTTCATTCAATTTTGATCCTCAATCCATGATTCTGATTTTTTTAGTGTTCTGACTTCAAGTATTTCAGAATGCCAAAAAACCAGGCAGTAGGCATGTGGGGGATGGCTATCATCCCACGAGGGCTGACAGTGTTTTTCTTATGCTTTTTAAAGTATTTTTATAATTTAAAAAAAAATACTAAGGGTGAATTCAGTGGCTTTCATATGAGTTTCATCCTTAACCCTTTTTATGTTGGGATAAGGTCTTGCTAAATTGTGGAGAGACTCAGTTTACACTCCAACTTAGAATCCTCCTGCTTCAGTCTCTTTGAGATTTGATTAAAAAAACAAAACACAAAACAAACCAGAAAGTGAAAGGAAGGAATAGTTATTAGGAAGCCCAAGAAAGCACCGCTTTCTTCTGCCTGCCTTGGGCTGTAGCCTCAGATTTGATGATGTGTTGGGCAGGTGTTGTGCGAAAGCAACCATTCCTACAGTTTGCAGAGTCTTCTCAAGAAAGCACAGACAATTTATCTGAATTCATACAGTCATTAAACTCTCCTATTTCAATGGCAGAATTGCAAGCTCCTTCCCTTGTCTCATGGGGGCTGTAATGATCAGCCTCCCTCTGGCTCCTCAGTCCTGCATTGCATCTTACTACATTGGCATTGTTTACACACCTTACTGCATGGACCTCCCCCCAGTCTTCGAGCTGCTTGCGCTCCGCATTCCCCTGTCCCTCTTGTGAGCGGCTTCCCTGGACCTCGCCAAGAGAGTTTCCTGTTCTCTTCCTTGAACACCATCATCCTGTGCAGCAAGCGCATGGAGAGTGTTTCACGTTCTGAGTACTTTATTATTTGCTATCTTTCCTACTTACCCCAGCATTGAAATTAATCTGCCTGTATTTTGACAGCCCTAGAATTTCAGGTAGTGCTCGGCACAATAGGTGCTCAGTAAATATATGTGAATTAAGTGAATGGACTGATGAATTAATGGGAAGAAGCTGGATTTTATCAATGATAAGTAGCCCTCTTGTCTGGCAGTTAAAAGAAAAAGGGACATGACAGCAAATTGGTTGTGCTGCTCATTTCCACATCTGCTTGTTTCCCATCCATGGCCTCTTTCCTCTTCTGTCCTGAAAAACCAAGTGGAGATGGATTTCTGTGACAGCCCGAGAGGTCCAATCGCTCTGCGAGGGCTCAGCTCATGGGCTTGCTGTGTGCCTCCGGGACAGGCCTCTCCCTGTGTTATATCAGCTGCTGCATTGTTGTAAAGGATCAAAGAGAAACTTGTATGCAGTAAAAGATAATAACATTTGTTTTTCTCTAGACTTAGATTTGGAGCAGGTGTTTGATTTAAAAGTTCGACAAAATATAACACAGCATAGCTAGTAGATAAGTGTGCACAAACCACTTCTATATTCTCTACACTTACTTTCAATATAAGAAAACTCCATAATCAAAAACAAAGGCTTCACCTGAATGCTGTTTTTAATCGTGAGCATCCTTACTACATTTAAGAGCTAATTTGATCTTTCAGAAATCTGTTTATTGATTTACAAGGATCTTCTTCTGCTTTAGAATTTTGTGATTCTGTCAGACACAGTTGTAATAGCTTTGATTTATGGATGAGAAAGTGGTATAAAATGCAAGCCACTATCAGAAGCAAGACAAGGTATAACCATTTATCCAACTGACCTTCCAGTAACATGATTGCTTGTAATGGAAATTTTTATTTAATAGTGCCCGTGCTTATAAACAGACTGCTGCAAGACATTATTGGAGGACAGTGAACACTCTTTCTTGATTGTTAATCCATTACTCACATTTTATTTATACTCATTCCTGTTGGCTGTGTATGTCCAGGCCAGGCTAGATCTTAAAGGGTTTATTGGTTTAAAGAAAAATATAGTTGTTTCACTTGTCCTATTCAGTGATGTATTTAACCATAGACATTGGATGCCATTGTGGTGAATAGAAATTGAGAGAAAATTCTGCTGGAGAACTTGTAGGAAATGCATTTTCACTCAAGGGAAGGGGACCAAGGCAGACATGCTCCTGAATGTTTCCTCAGTATGTGGTGCTGGGAACGGCCGCAGGCATCTGGGGACCAGGAGGAGCCAATCTAAAAAGGAGAGTGGGCATGGTGAGAAAGGCAGTGTGGACAGATGGGTGGGAGGGGACGGAGCACTTGGTGTTGTCACAGAGTCAGGCAGGAAGCCCCTGTCCTCCAGTTTCCATGGGAGAGAATGTTAGCTTAATTATTTAAACCACCTTTACTAGGGGGCTCTGAAAACAGATTTGACTTTATTGAGACAGCTGTAAAGGACAGCAGAGCTCACAATCTCGAGCTAGTAGGCTCCATCAGGGTCTCGCATCTAAAGACACAAGTGGATATAAAAGCTAGCCAGAGAAGAAGTTAACTGCTGGATACACTGCCAGTATCACAGATAATAAATACTTATTGCATACAGCTCAAAAAGAAATCAGGATTCGAATTTGTGAGGTTTGCTTCCCTCTCAGTACAGTCTCCTTGGCACGTGTAGGCACCAAGTGTTTTTAATTCTGAAGAGAATGTGTTGTTCTTTGTTATTTTTGTCTTTTTCAGTAGGCACCTTTGAGTTCTACCCAAAAGTATTTTTTCTTGTAAATTTAACTTTTCCAGGAAAAAAAATACTAAATCCTTGAACATTTATTTATATTGCAGTGGGAATGAGTAGAAATCACATTTTCCATCAGACTACTTCTTTGAAGTTGCTGTTAGTGTTTTCTGTATAAATTCGCTGTGCAGTCAGAGGCTTTCCAAAGTTGTCTACTTCTATGGGTTTTGTTGCCTTTTACCAAAGAAAAAATTCACACTTCTTTTTTTTTCCTTACCAGGGCTCTTTTCTGCTCAGATTTCCCATTTCTTCTGTAGTCAAATTAGGTAACACATGTGTTTTCCACAAATTTATTTTAGTCATATTTAAAACTTTGCTAGCTCTGTGTAATAAATATATTTTCTTATTTGAAATACATTGCCTTACTTTCTGTTATTAGATTATCTTTGTACATACAGGTAAGATACCCAGAGATTCCCCCTAATTATTCAGAGGAAATCTCCAGTGTGCGGAACATCAGAATATTGCTGGCATAGACTTTCCCTTAGGATAGTGTACTGTAGATTGTATGCCAAAGTTGTTATCTCCATGGTCTTTTAAAGGAAACATACACTGAAATTGTGCAAACACTCTCAGGTTCCCCCTGAATTTTCATATGCTGTTTACCTGGGGCAGTGCTTCTAGCCTGGTGCTTGGAAGAACCTGGTGTCATTGGCAGGTTTGTGGTGAGAAGCGTGACTTTACACAGCGTGCTGTTTTGGTGGAGGTGTATTTGTAGTTTTGATTTGCTTTTCCTCCAGCACTTCTCTGAGCAATGGACATTCCAATGTGTGCGAAGCAGTTTCCTAACTCTCCATTTTATGGAAACATCTCACTTCACTCCATTAATGTGCTTCACTTCCTCAGAGGCAGAGAGGGATCTCTCCACCTTCTTTGCCTCTACTTAACCCAAATATGGACACTTTGGTGAATATGAGCCCCATCCATTGAAGGAGCTTCCTGAGGAAGCCTAAACGCATCTGTGGCCTCAGATCTAGCAGAGTAAGAATTCAGGTGAATGAAATACAGGTTAGTAGGACAGTTACAATGATTGATATATTGTGTATTGTTGTCTTCATAGTACTTATTCATAGTACAAGATGCAGACATGATATCTTGTCTGAACACTATTAGTTCGAAATTTTCTTCTCATTGAAGAGAGAGAAAGTAGCTGTATATCTGTCCTAGCTATTTTGTATATACAGATATATATTGGATTACTTTGCTGAATTCATGCACCTACAATATTTGAATGACAAAAAAGGAGGCTATAACGAAGGTGAAGGAAACAACAAGGCAGATGCTAATGATGGAGTCACCCTGTTCCTTTAGCTGGTCACGTTCCACCGGGATTCAGGTTCTTTGCTCTGGTACCCCAGGCTGAGAAGAGTCACCATGGAGGAAAATGAGATGTTTGTTTTAGGAGGAACATGACTGGCCTGATGCAGGAGGGTTCTTTCTGGTCTACCAGAGACAAGGGGAGCACAGAGGTGTTGCACCAGTCATCACAGTTCAGTGCCAGGAAATAGCCGTGATTTACCCAGCTGGTTACAAAGAGTACGTAAGTGAGGTGGTGGCAAGATGGGAGGCAACTGGAAGCGCTGGGAAACTTTGCATCAGACTTTGGATGCACAGGACATGACCCGGATCAAAACTGTCAAGCACATAATGTATTGTGTATCACATATAATAACCGCATCATAGATTACCATTGGAAATTTTAAGTTGGTCCAGTTGACAGTAAGCAATAGGAAATCACTAGTTTTAAACCTGCTATGGATAAGCAGGATCCAGAGTGACCTACTCACAATGCAATTATTATATCTTTTTTTAAAAAATATTATTTGTGTATGTATTTGGTAGAGGGCCTCACTATGTAGTTCAGATTTGGAGTGATCCTCTTGTCTCAGCCTCCCTTATGCTAGGACTATAGATGTGCACCACCATGCCCAGTTTCGGTGACTGGCATTGTGTGCACAGGGTTCTGGGGTAGGTACAGCATGTGGTAACCAGGAATCAAACCCAGGTCCTCGTACTTACCAGGCAGGTGCTTAGACTGTAGAGCTAGCTCCCCAGCCCCAAGCTTACATCTTGAGTTGACATTTTCCTTTTGTCTTCTGATTAGGTTTGTATTAATTCTTGACATACTAAAAACCTTTTGTGGGGACAGCTTTCAGCAAAGAGGGAACATTAAGGTGAGAGTTAATTTGTCGCATGAAAATCGGAGTAGAAGAGAACTTTTGATAGAAATACTGTTGAAGAAGAGGCCTGCACCTACTAAGTATTTTTCAGTATTCATTAATTGTCAAAGCAAAAGAATCTTTCATGGATGACTAGAGGCCAAAGTGTCATAGACTTATACCGAATGTTGCGGTTTCAGAAGTATCTTAGGTTTCTCATTTCTTGAATCTAACAATAGCTTTCCAGTGGAGGGGCAAAGGCCCTCATACCATATTCTTGGAAATCAAAGTACAAGGCCAGGGAAGCAGCCCTCTGTGTCAGCAGATACTGCTGCTCACGGATCCAGTCTCCTATCAGGAGCACACAGCTGCACCAAAGTCCCATCATCCCTGGCGGTTGGGTGCGGCTGTGGGTAATGCAATGGGATTACAAAGGTGGGAGGGAGTTGCTCAACCCCGCTACTAAGGGGCTTCATGGCTGACATTTCTATCTGTGTACTCCCTCTGTCCCCTTTGTTGGCCAAAGAAGAGACCCAGTGGAAGCTTCTAGCGATTAGAGGAGGATGGACCTGCTAGGAGGAAGCAGAGTCTCCTGAAGAAGCTCATGAAGCTAGGCCTCCCGGTGACTGAAATTGGATTGTCACATGGATGAAAAAGTAATTTAACTGCGTCCCACCACTAAGGTGTTGTGTTATTTATTATAGTGGATTGCCATTCAATCCACCCCGGCCTCCTTCTTCTGTAGCCCGTGGTAGTTTGTTTACTTCATGGTCCCCATCTTTACGACTGAGAGGTTTCCTTTATATAAATTAGTCTGGAGCTCCTTGAAAGGATGAAAAAATGGGAGGTGACCAAGATATGAAGAAGAGTCCAGAGATATCACTAGTTTGACATATGAATTTTATAGAACGAGAACAATAAAATAATGTAGTTCTGAGCTCAGAGACATGTCCTAGAATGAAAGATACACATGTGAAGGAAAAACGAAAACATGAATTATATGTTGAATGGAACTATTTTAAGGCTTTAACTATTGAAATACAAGTCAGTATATTCTTGGCCTGAATAAGTGAGAAATATAGAAATCAAGTGTTATAAAGTTGTTTCTGGTGTAAAGTTAGCATAAGATCGCAGGAGTATTTGTATTTGAGAATGTAAATTAGAACCAAGTTATTTTAAGTAAGCCTGCAAATAGTGAGTTAAAATTTATCCAGTTTCTTGCAATTTGTTCAAAATATACAACATTAAAGGATAATTTAGAAGCCAGTATTGTACCAAAGTATTTTCACACAAAGTGCCTTCAAAGTCAGTAGAATTTTCATGTGATGACTATATCCAAAATTTTGGTAAATTCCAGCATCCATAGAAATTCTGCACTTATTTTTGCATTTTCTGCTTCTATGTATGTGCTTCTTAGCCCTTCTAATCTGCTTCTAATCCATCATTTTGCAGAGAGATTTTTCCTGCCCTTGTTTTTGTTCTCATGTTCAGACAAAATCTGCAAGATTGTTCAGGCTGTACTCACATACATGTGGATGGTTCTAGTGATACAAATGTGAGCGTAGATGTGCACAGTGCTAAGACAGCCTTGCAAATGACTGTAGAGATTTGGACAAACTCATTGCTTTCATGGTGAAACAATGAAGACCTAAAGGAGTTCAATGTATACCTTTTAGTCTGTCTCTTACCACTTTATTTAAGAATGGGTGGTTAGCTCTGCACTCTGTCACGACAGTGTAGCAGGGTAGTAATCATGGTGGATCGTGTGATATGAATAAGAACACTCGAAAGGTGTGCATTACAGCGGCTTGCTGAAAGTCACAGCAGGTGGACCGAGCATGACTGTAGCACCTATTTTTCTAAGTTTTCCTGGGCTGCTTGTCACATTATCCACACATGGCTGGTTGCCAGCCTATATTGCACCTGGAAAATATGGCTTAGTATCAGTTGGGGCTCCCTGGGTAGGAAGCTAAAACCCAGGCTTTGAGTTGTGGAGTTCAGATGCTCTACCTCCTTCTGTGAGGGGATTCTTGGACAGTCCAAAGAAAGGAAACTGACAAACCTGAGGTCAGGGCCATTGCAGCTCCACTTGATAGTATTCAGCTTGCCTGAGCATTCCAAAGCGTAGACTGTTCATTTTGGCCTTCCTTCCTTCCTTCCTTCCTTCCTTCCTTCCTTCCTTCCTTCCTTCCTTCCTTCCTTCCTTCCTTCCTTCCTTCCTTTATTTGGATTCAGGGGTCCAGCATGGCATATGGTGTGGAGATAAAATCTGGGTCCTTGTGCTTGCCAAGCAGTCACTTACTCTGCAGAACTATCTTTCCAAGTCCTTTTGGGTGTATTTTTAAGTAGTATTTTCTGCTAATTCAACAAAAAAGTAAAAAAATGAAAACAAAGCAAAATACTGAAACTTTAACCAGGAAAAAGTCTATACATCAGGATTTCTCTTTTTGCTAAATGTTTTCTTTTCAAAATATTTGTATCTGATAAGAACAGATACTACACTTGATCTTAGCCAAAAGGCCGAGAAGCACTTGAAAGAATCAACAACTGGGATCAACTCTTCTTAAGGAGCTTCTGCTTGTCAAAAGAAATTGGCAACAGAGTGAAAAGACAACCCACAAATTTTGAAAAAAATCCTAACTAGTAAGCAATCAGACAGAGGTCTACTGTCTAGAACATATAAAGAACTAAGGTATAACAGAGCCCTGAAATTTAAAGACCCAATTCAGAAATGGGCATATGAAATGAATAAACACTTCTTAGAGGATGAAATTAAAGAAGCGAATAAATATATGTAAAAATGCTTCACACCGCTAGTCATCCGTGAAATGCAAATAAAAACAAGACTGAGATATCATCTCACTCCAGAAAGAATGGCTATCATAAGGAAATCAACCAACAACAAATATTGGAGAGATTGTGGGGAAAAGGGAACACTTCTCCACTGCTGGTGGGAATATAGACTGGTGCAATCATTACGGAGATCAGTGTGGAGACTCCTCAAAATACTAGGACTAGAAATCTCAATCAAGCAGGCTATCCCCCTACTGGGAATATTCCCAAAGGAACTGAAAACGTTGTGTCATAGTGATATATGTGTACCTATGTTTATAGCAGCACAATGTGTGATAGCAAAATCTTGGAAACAAGCAAGATGTCCATCACATGAGGAATGGTTGAAAAAGATGTGGTATTTCTATATAATGGAGTATTACTCAGCTATTAAGAATGATAAGCTTGAAGCATTTATACTGAAGTGGCTGCCACTTCATATACTCATAAGTGAAATAAATCAGACACGCACGTGTAAATATTGTATAGTCTCCCTAGTATAAGAAGCGAAAAGCAGAAATACCAATGAAAACGTACAACTAAAATCAATTGAGTCAGATAAGGCAAAGTGCATGCCATATGCTGCAGGATACTAATCAGCTTTTCTTCTGGATGGTTAACAACCTAAGTTCACAGATCAAAATTGGAGAAATAGAGCCACAAGGCCAGCCAACATTTTGGCCCTAGCCTTTCAAGGTCAGCGAAGACTCAGGACATAGGAGAATCTGTACTGCAACATCATGAAACTCAGTTGAGCTCCAAATTTTCTGAACAAGGAGATTATGGAGCCACAGAGGAAAGAGATTGAAGGTCTATAGTGTGCCTGGGGAGAGTCACATGGAGAGAAAACTTTCTCTCAGGCTCTCACAGAGAACAAACTGGTCAAGCACTGGCCGTGACTCATCCACATGGATGACACAGACAAAGGATCTACAGAATAAGGTACAGAACTACAAGATAAACCCTGAGGGGACTTCACTGACCTCATAAGAAACATAAAGTTCATGTGTTGGTATATAAGTCTTGCTCTATCTAGGTCTTAACCATCCAGCAGAAAAGTATAAAAATGAAGTACACAGCGCGCGGCCATAATAATAAGTTGAGCTGTAAATGGCTATGGTGGACAACTTCTTCGGATAACTCACTATTGTTGTAGAATGCTGGACTGTGTTGGATTGTTTTGTTGAGTTCAGGCACCTAAAGTAGCTGAATGACAATGGAGTGCCCATCTTTGACAGGTGTAGACAAAGGAAGGGGTATAGAAAGGAAGAATCATGATGTGTGTGTATGGACAGTACAGTTGGGATAGATAACGCTGTGCTTCTACATAATTCTACGAGAGGCAAGGTTTGCACTCATGGCAGTTGGACAGGATAATATGTCGGCTTCTAGCACTATGGACAACCATTAGGAAAATAACAAGGTAGAAAGTATCAATTATTGAATTTTTGATGTAAGTCAGTTATAAAAAATAAGATACACAAACAGCTACACTCTCTTAATTTACTGATAAGAGATATATGGTATAATAATGTTTGTAAGTATAATATCATGTATGTACCTTCTATGACACCAAAACATTATGAAAACAGTTTGCAATGTATTTATCAAATCCATCTTGTCAAGTTATCTTAAAACTGTCTTATTGATATTTGTACTTCAATAAAACAAAAATAAAAATTAAAAAAAGCTTAAAAAATGAAAATATTTGTATATTTCATGTATATTGCTAACCATAACCCATTTTGCAGGGTTTTTTTTTTTTCTTTCATAATTTTTGAAGAACAAGTAGCAGTGAGAGAGTTTCAAATCAAATTTGTAGAACAGATTCAACAATTAATACATTGCATATTGTTTTCTTAGTGGTTATTTGTTGTACAAGGTGCAGACATGATATTCTATTTACAAACACCATTAGAGCAGATGCCTCTATTCATTGAAATTAAGAAATGTAGCTGTATACCCTTTTTGTTTTTGAAGCTGAATTATAGTAGTTTCAATAATTAATACTTTTTACATTGTTCCTAGTGGTTATCCATACATAGTACAAGAAGGATATCCTGTCTAAACACTATTAGTGCAAATCTTTTTTTTCATTAAATTACACGAAAGTAGCTGCATATTTATCCTAACTGTTCTGCATATACAAATACAGAGTGGTCCTTCCTTTGTATCCCCCCCCCCTTTTTTTGTTTAGTCCTATCAGAGATGGGTATTCCATTGTCACTCAATTATTTTAGGTGCTTGAATTCCACAAAACAATCCAACACCGTCCAGCATTCCACAATGGTAGTGGGTTATCCGAAGAAGTTGTTGACTAGAGCCATTTACAACTCAGCATATTATTATGGTTTTATTTTATATATCTCGCTTTTATAATTTTCTGTTGGATGGTTAAGACCGAGATAAAGCAAGACCTATATAACAAAAAATGTAACTTTTGTATCTGATGAGGTCAGTCAAGTCCCCTTAGGGTTTCTCTTGTAACCCTGTACCTCATTTTGTACATCCTTTGTCAGTGTCAGCCTTGTGGATGAGTCACAGCTATTGCTTGACCAATTTGCCCTGTGTGAAAGAAGAGTTTTTCTTTTTAAGGTCCATACCTAAACAGCTTGAAGCACTTATCTAAATAGCTTAGTTAGGGACTGGGGAGATAGCTCAGTAAAATAAGCACCTGCCTGGCAAGCTCTAGATTCTGAGTTCAATCCCTGGTACAAAAAAAAAAAAAAAGCACTTGTGTATGTGTCTAGATAAATAGGAACATATCATTTTGTCTTATTCAGTTTTTCAGAGAATAGTTACAGATATGAGAAGAATTAAGTCATAGAAGGAAAGATAAAAATCTCAATTATGAAAACCTAGTACATTATACAACATTATAAATATAATGATCAAGACCAAGTAAGCAGATTAAAATGATCATTTCTGCAAATGAAATCTTTTGAAGACCAGAAAATTCTGTTATTGTTGTTACATAATAACTCTTCATTGTAATAGGCGCCAACTTTGTAGGTGGTTAGAATTTGTGAGGGCACTAGAAGCAACATAGCTCTATTGCCTGTTTTTGTGATCTTTGAAGGGATTATGAGTAGGTAGTCCTGGGCTGGCCAAGAAGCTCAGCAGATTAAAGCAACTGCTTAGGCAAAGACAGTGGCCTGGAGTTTAATCCCTGGAGCTCACTGAGAGGGTTGAGACTGGGTGTGGTAGCATGCACTTGTAATCCCAACAATTGGGAGGCTTTAAAACAGGGGTATCACTATGAGTCCAGTCTACACGATGAGACTCTGTACACTGTTCTAAATACAAAATAAAGTATGCTGTCAGAAAACAAAAGAATTTGAAGGTAGGTCTCTAAATTCCTTTTTTTTTTTTTTTTTTTTTTTTTACCAGGGATTGAACTTAGGCCCTTGTGCTTGCTAGGGAAGTGCTTATTCCACTGAGCCGTCTCCCTAGCCCCTCTAAATTCTTAACTCAGATAACTGCATTGTCTTCTGACAAATGTGGAAATGGGTGTATGCAAAATTCCAAGGTGTGTTTTTTCTTGTATCAGGTGAGAAGCTTAATATGAGAAAAGGTGAGCAACTGGGAAAAATAGACTGCTATTTTTATCTAAAGACAGCTTGTTGTATTTATTTTATTTGTTTCAGAATTTAACATCAGGCTTTCTGGCCATTCCACATATTTGCTTTGGATAGCAGTATCATACCCTCTAAATGTCAGTTTCCTTGGTTGACATTAAAGAGTTAGACTGGGTTCCCTGGGTGCACACTTGCCCCAGCCTTGGCTGGGACCGAGGTCACAGTCAGCTATGTTGGGTGTTGACCTTGGCTCCTAAGGAGGAGCATGGCTGGCCTAGGAGGCCTCACGGACCAGTGCTCCTCCTCCTGTCCCTGCACAACCCCGTCTGTGTTGTCTTCACTGGGATTTTTAAAGGGCACTCATCTTGGTTTGCTTTTCAAATGCCATAATTTTATTCACCTTTGAGTCTGTTTGGAATTTTTTTCTCTTACCCCTCAATAGTTTCTGGCAAAAAGTTGAGAAAATTTCTGACAAATTTTAATATACAAAGCCGGAAAAACTTGAAAGAAAATGCTTAAAAAATAAATGCATCAGAATGTTGTTTTCCCTGTCTTCTGCCCTGTATGCTAGATAGCCTCTAAAATCTGTAAAATCTAAGGACTAAATTTGAAGGAGTAAACAATACATTTGGAAGTATTTGAACCTCCTGTATTCAAAACATGCCTAGGGTCTTTCTATTCCTTGGAATGATATCCAAGTTCTCACAAGAGGACTTTAATTGATTTTTCTTTTAACAAAGAGAGTAAAGAAACAATCCTGAACAGGCTCTTCTTTCTCAGAGGAAATGGTATATCTTACACATAGCTTTGAGAAAAGTGAGTTTCAAAGGTTTGATCTAGTTGGGATAGTTTTGTATTGCTAAAATGTACTAGAACTAGCTTTGATCATATAACTATGCCTAGACTGTTATTTTTAAATGCATCAACTTAGCTTTCTTTTTTGAGTATGTAGTTGAGTGAATCATAGATGTCTTTTTCTCATTTTGCTGTGAGTTATTTGTTTTGTTAGGATCACTGCTAGTTAGAGCTCAGTAGAATTCCTGCACATCTTAGCCAAATGGTAAGGATTCAAACTTTGATAATGAGAATTCGCTGCATGAACCACGGGCACACTTTTTTGACTAGTTCGGCTCTTTTTTACTCATGCCTATAACGGAGTCATTACTTACTTTAGGGAATTGTTGTGTAGGACCAGGGGAATATGTACACATGGATTTTGATGTACAGTAGGTGTTCATCAATGTGCTTGGATTCTGTTTGGTGAGAACATACTTTGATTTTTTAGAAGGTGGTTTTGGGGCTTAAGTTACAGAATTTTCACCCTGCATCTGATACACAAATTGAGTATAAACTTTGCAGATGTGCTGCACACCAGCGCAGCTTCCAGGTTACCTGTGTTCAGCTGCACGTGTTTTTTTTTTTTTTTTTTTTTTTTTTTTTTTTTTTTTTTTGCATAATCATAGAGCGAGCCAGTGTTACCTCCAACCAGTTGGTTGCTATGTTCTTAAGTTCTTACTGTGGTAAAACATGGCGTCTTAAATTGGGTATTAGTGAAGTAGAAAAGCCTCTTTTCATTTTTTTTTTCCTTCCTGATTAAGGCTGAAATTGGGTCAGATTGTGCACTGTATGCTGAACTTGATTGTGAAGTTCAAGGGTTGTAGATGTTTTGATAGTGGTTTGCTTGCTTTCAAAGGACTGCTGTTTCCCTTAGGAGAGTCCTTCAGCATTCAAATGAGGACACTTGTTTTTGAACATCTCCCCAAGAGCCAGGCTGGACAGATGTTTCTCAAAATGAGCTGCTGAAAACAACTGAAAGTAGAATTTAAAGAAAACAGCCTCCTCTGGCATGTGCCTTTTATGTGCACAGCCCTCGTGGAGGAGCGTGTGCTGCTCTTTGGCACTGTGTGTTAAGGTGCTTTTTTAGCAGAAAATTTTCAGGTCAGAAATGGAGTCCTGGGTAGATTTGGTTCACTTCCATTGACCTGTTCTTCCCGTATGGCCGCGTTATCTATTGACATCCTAACATGCCCCGATTCTGGTACTTCTCTCTTGGTATCCATACCTTACTTATAGGATCCTTCATTCATTCAGCTTAAAAATAGGCTCTGTGTGGTAGAAATCAGCCCAGCAAGTTCACTGATTTTATAGCAAACCAAAATATTGGCTGATTTCCAGCCGTTCCTGTAGTGTCTGTTTCCTCTACAGAGACACTTCCATGCACAATCTGTTTCCACAGAATATTCTCTCGAGAGTTCTGGAGCCCACAACGAGAGAGGGACATTGTGGTGCGTGTATTTTATGTTCATGGTGTCAGTCTTGTTTGTATCACCTTTAGACATCCTCTCCCTACCCCCATTTCTAACAGTATTAGTAATGGAAGACTGTAGGTCTGTGGGGCCATCCTGTATCCCCATTTTCACTCCAAATATAATGCACCTTTTTCTCCCCCTGCTTTCTACATTTGTGTACTTCTTTGTAAAGGCCTTTTTGTTTCTTTCAAAAATGGTTCCTTTCATCTTTTGCCTTTGTTTTCATTCACTGACAAAGAAAAGCTTTCTCTTGAAAGCGCCAGAATATAGGGATAGCTTTTTTCATAAGCTTGCCTGTTGGAATAATAATGTAATGCTTTTGCCTATGGAAGTATTGGGATGGGAGAGCATTTTGACTATCAGACTCCTACAAATGGAGCCCATCCCCATCAAGAGCATCACCAGAGATGCAAAATTGCCTGGAATCAGCCCTGGACTGGGCAGGGCTGATCAGTTTTTCTTTTCTCTCTATGGGATTGGGAAGTTTCTGGCTATTGTCTGAGGACCTGCATATTAATCATAAAGCCACAGAGAGCAGTAAAATTCTTTGAATGAAAACATTCATTGTAAAATAAATGAATGCAATTATAATACGTAGGAATGCTTTTGTCAAAGTGCAATTTATAACCCTTAAAATCAAAACACAGCAGGCACACTTAATATTGTTCCAAGTAAGTGTCTTCCTCCAAGTTTTCTATTAATCAACTTTAACATAAACTCTCTTATTCTTATATTATTATGTTTCAACACAGCCAGAAATAACTGTAATTTAGAATTAGTCTGTAAATCATATGATTCAAGGTCTTCAAAGTTACTGGCAATGGGAGAAATGAGTGAAGATAGCTTTAATGAACCACTGGTATGGTTGAGAATTTAATTTCATGATTTCTGCTTAGTGTAGACTTGTAGCATAAGGCGGTGACAGAAAAGGAAAGATGACCAGTTTTGCCTGGGGAAAGCCCTGGCTTCCAGTCCTGCTTCTCTGTCATCCCTGTGGCATTGAGTTCATTTTGAACTTCTTTGGCCTCCACAGTCCTCACCTGTAACATGGGGATTGCTTGCCAGAGGGTTGTCAGAGACATGAGAGCAAGCAGCCAACGTTTGGCAGCTGGCATGTGTTTTCGCTTTGTAAAGAATTGGGGGTGTTAACAGTGAACACAGTGCCCGGGAGAGTTCCAGTTGCCATGGGTGTGTAGCACATTATGGGAAACTTGGGGTGAACTGTGTTACATTCTGTGATTGTGCCGGTCAGTAACTTAAATGGGGCACAGTTTCTCTTCTGCATGTCTTGGTCTGCAGCAGAAAGACTCTTAAAAGGGAAAACAGTTGTCAGATAAAGCATAATTTATTCACATGTCTGCTGGTTGATGCTGGGAAGTTTTGAACATCTGGGGGCTGGTGCAAGGTCTCCTGTCTGGTTGTAGCTGCTCTGTGAGCCATCTCTAACATGGTAGCACCACAGCAATTAGCTTGCTGACATCTTAACTCCAGACTCCCAGAGCACATGGTTTTGTGACTGCAAAGGATAGAGGAGGGGAGAGGCCAGATTGTCAGAATAGCTGGGAGATGCTGGCCTGTATTTATTATGACTTGAGCCTCTGAAGTGACCCAAACCCTACCCCTTCCAAATGCAAAAGGACTAAGAGATGCTGTCCTGCCAGTGAGTGGGATGCTTTCAGGTGGGATGTGTACTTTTTGGAAAACACTATGTGCTAGGAGGTATATCTACATCATGAAGAATTTTATGAATCATTCCTCTTCCTTCCCCTCCTTCTCTTCCTCTTCCTCCTCCTCCTCCTCCTCCTTTCTATTTGTATGTGGAATGGTTGTCTCTGGGAGTTATGTTGTGACTAGATCTAGAGACTCAATGCGAAGCTGAAGAGTGAGCTGTTTCTGTAGATGGCAAAATCCTCCTAACTTCTACCTCTATATAGCTGTGTGTAATCAGATGGATGGATGGATGGATGGATGGATGGATGGGTGGGTGGATGGGTTGATTTATGGCTAGGTGGATGGATGGATGGATGGATGGGTGGGTAGGTAGATGGATGGGTGGATGGGTAGGTACGTGGATGGATGGATGGATGGTTGGATGGATGGATGGGTGGGTAGGTGGATGGATG
>PVKA01007526.1:0-18357 GCA_004027165.1 Ctenomys sociabilis | reverse complement strand
CAAACTTGGTTTCAGACTCGCAGAACATAAAGTCAAATTTGAATAGCATTTTAGACATTTGCATCCTAGCCATTTTAACATGTGCAGTAAACACAGCCTCTGGTAGCTCTGGACTGCCTTGAGCCAGAGCCACCTGTTCTTACGTCTACTGCCCTCTTTGTGTTCCTGTCCTGAAAAGTAACTTGGGAATCTTGAAGACCTATTAGAGTTGTGACCTGAAATGTTGCTCTTGGAATCAGGATGAATACATGCCCTTTTAGAATTCAGGTTTAAATATCCTTGGCTACTTTTGTTTCAAGCTTGTGTGTCCTAGAACTGAATGCTAACAGCAGACAAACACTGAAATCAAAACAGCTGCAGGGAGAACTCCCCCTTAGATAAAAAGGCCCAAAATCTCAAAAGACCATCACCCAACTGAGTCCTGAGAAAGAGAAGAGAGGGTAGTGAATGAGTGTGTATTCCTTGCACTTAAAGAAAGTGAGGGAATTAAGAAGGAAAACACCTCCTCAGTCTTAAGAAGTTTCTGAGTTTTAGTGAGATCAAACTCAGGTAGATCTAGCCCTTCACCCTCTTCAAATGTGATGTCCTCTGTAACGTTTTAACAAGAGAGGAGCTTTACAGATCAACTGCTATGACTGGGATAACATTGTGGCTTAAGCGCTGACAAAGGAATCTCTGCAGGAGCAAGTTAAGGGGATAAAAAAGTGTTAATTATTTAAAGCCCATGTTCAGGCCTCCTCTGAGAACCCCTGGGGTTTCCTTTCGTTTGTCCTGCTAGGAGTATCTGTCCCTTCAGGAGTCAGAGTCTCACGAAGGGCTTTAATAAACATATCATGAGTCTGACATCAACTTCTCTGATGCGGAGGCCCTGTTTGTTGTTTGCCTGCTGCATAACACATTTTCAGAGTGTTAGGATGAGCCACGGGCCTCGTGCGGTGCTGGGGCCTCTGGTAAATGGCAGATGTGCTTTCAGAGCTGCTTTGCTGTCCCATGGCTTAGTAGGATACCTACCTGGCTAAGCACAGGCTAGGAGGTGGGGGTGGTTTTCTATTTAGGAGACTTTTAAATCTCTCCATGTTTTGCAGAAATACTCTCAGCATGTCGTAGAAGGAATTGTGTATGATTTTTGTCAGTGGTGGCGAGTTACTTGCACCTGTAAGAGCAGAAACCTTTAGCACAGGAGTATGATAAGTAAAGCAGTAGATACTCTGTACTTTCTTTTTTTTAATTAAATTTTTTTTGTAATTTTTTTTTTTTTAGGGAAGGGTCTATGGGGTGTTCAGGGTCTCATTACTGATCCACCCCTTTACAGCCTCCCGAGGGCTGGAGTTACACGGACATGCCACCATGCTCAGTCTTAATTTTTATTTTTTAAAGGGATTAAAAGAATAGTAAAAAATATTAGAAATGGTACAGAATTTCACAAAACAAAATGTACTTTCAACAAGGAAGGTAATCACTAACTGCTATTGCTGTTGTTGCTTTTTGTACTCAGTGTTTTGCTGGAAAAATAATGACAATGACGAGAGGAATTTATGTGCAGTGAAAGGGATGTTAAGGAAATTTATTATTTATTCATTTTCTGGTACTGGGGCTCAATCTTGGGACCTCGCCCTTGCCAAGCAGGCCAAGGAAATATTTTAAAAATAATGTTTACACTGAGGTATCTATTAAACCATTTATGACTCCTGTACGTGTGTGAGGGGGGATCTTTTCTGCTGTTTTCTAGCTGCATTTCTGTCAGTTGCCTTTTAATGGAAATTAGAAAGTATGTTCTTTAAGGGAACCCTGTGTAAATGTGGTTAGTGATCAGGGGGTGACCACTGTCTACAGGTTGTGCATGGAGGGCCCGGATCTGTGGGGACTGGACAAGGAAACCTGGAGGCACTTTGGTGGGAGGAGGGCAGGAGCCTGGGCCTCAGCAGGGGTCTGTGGGAGTTGCAAAGTGGAAGCCCAGTCCGAAAGGGACAGATGGCCCAGGGGACATGAAGAGGGCCTGTTCTTTTGCTTTTCCCCCTCTTCACCCTACCTGGCGCTGTTTTGTCCTCCCCAAGGTGACCTCCTCTTAGGACCCTATCACTCAAGCCAGTCTTGTGAGATGTTCTGCTATAGGAAGGGCCAGCCTGGGATATGTAACACTGTGTCCATGTAAAATTAGTTCTCAATGTCAAAAAATATTTTCGCACATGTCTATGTGTCATAGCTTATTGTGGGAGTCGGATGATACGGATATAGAAATAGATGCATGTTTGTGTTTACATATATATATGATGTGCATTTATATAATGTAGATACAATTAAAGTTTTTGCTGAATCTATATGAGGGAGCTATATAGATAAGTCATAGATCATCTTTATGATCTATATGTGTTCAAATAAGGTGATGTTTTAAAATAAAATTACAGTAAAAGATATTCGTGTTAATTTGAAATACACCTCTCATATCTCCTATGCTCGTTGCCACTTTCTGAAGTTGTTCTCACGTTCTTTTCATGAATATAGTGCAGCCAGTTGTGCCCCATTGAGTCAGATCTTTACCTGTTGTGCTTACTTCAGTTTTGGCAACGGTCCAGAAGTTACGCAGTAAACTGGTTGAGCATGCACCGTGCCTTTGCAACCCTGCCTTTTAACTGATTGATAGTGGCAGCATTCACTATTTTTTTTTAATGTATTTAGTACAGGTCTACAGGGTTTCACTACAGAGATTAGACTCAGTGATCCTCCTGTTTTCAGCGTCCCAAGTGCTGGGATTGCCGGGCGTGGTGGCACATGCCTATAATCCCAGCACTCGGGAGGCTGAGACAGGAGGATTGTTGTGAGTTCGAGACCACCCTGAGCTACAAAGTGAGCTCAAGGCCAGCCTGAACTGCATAGTGAGACCCTGTCTCAAAAAGACAAAAAAAAAAAAAAAAAAAAAAAAAAAAAACCAAGTGCTGGGATTGCAAGTGTGTGCCCCATGCCCAGTCTCATTCCATGTCTCAGTATGCCCCGAGGATGGGGCCAGCATGGCGAACCAGGGATGAAACCCCCAACCCTGGCCCCTGCATCTGCCTAGGCAGGTGCTTTAATCCACTGAGCTATCTGGCTGGCCCTCTTGCGATTTGTTTTGAACACACCTCATAAGGGCACCCATGAAGGACTTCCAGAATTGCTTCAGAGATTGGCAAGAACAGGGAGATGAGTGTATTTGAAATGAGAGAGCATTTTTGTTGTGGGGTGGTGCTGCTAATAAAGTGTATTTTACTGTAATTGTAAAATTCAAATATCTCCCATAATTTTGATCACTCTTAAATAGTATACAGAAGTACACACGTCTGACGCCTGTGCATAGGTGGTCAGTGCAGGGATAGAGAAGCTCAGCTGCAAAGCTGCTGTGGAGTAGAACAGGTAATGAGGCAGCTTTGAGTCTCGTGTTCTCACAGGAATGGAAAGCTGGGCGGTCAGTCACGTGTCCTCCGGACAGGATCCACAGAAGACACTGAGTGACTGCACTGGAAGCTCTCCTCGCAGTTCTCACCCCTCCCTTGTGTGTGAGGAGGAAAGGAAGGAAAGAGATGCAGTTAAAATTGTAGATGATTATGTTTCTTAAGGTGTATTTTAATTAGCTTTCAACAGGAGCGGGTGGTACAATTGAAGACTATAGGTTCTTTTTAGCACTGGTTTTCCAGCGGTGGGTCTTATGATGCTTATATTTGTACAACATTTAAAAAATTTTTTTCTTTGCTTTGTTTCCATTTGATTAATTCATTTGATTTTGTAATATACAGCAACTGACACATTTCCAATAAAGCATGAGAAAGAAGTTATATTATTTAACACATAAGATTTTTTTAAAGAATTTTAGTATAGGGTGTGTTTAGTACAGGGTATTGCTATGCAACTTGGACTTCTAGTGATCTTCCTGTTTCAGCCTCTCCAGTGCTGGGATTACAGGTTGGTGCCACCAACACCCATCAGTGAACGGCTTGGTGGGCCCAAGGGCAGCACTGGGAGGGCATGTAGCATCAGGTGTCACACCCAGGTCCTTACACTTGCCAGGCAGGCACTTAGACCACTGAGCAATCTCCCCAGCCCTAACGTGAGATTTGTGAGTGGTGTGTCACTATTGCATTTACGCCCTAACTACATTGGATTACATTATAGTTAAGTGAGATTAATTTATCTTCAGTTGGCCCATGGAACATCTTTTCTCTAACAGGAAGTGTGAAACATAAGATATTGGTAATTCAAATTAGTATACTTACAAGTTAGTGAGCCATTAATTAAATGTAAGCGAGGGACACATGTGCCATGCTGTATTCATTAAGCATGAATGACCAAAGCCTATGTGCAGAAAAAGCTGTGCTGACCGCAGAATGGTTGAGCAAAGCAGGCAGAAGGAACGCAGAGCACCTGGGTGCAAAGCTGCCTTCCACGGAGACCCCAGTTGTGGCAAATGTCTTGTGGGAGAGAGCTTTGGAGCCCTGTGTGTACTTCTACCTTTGATTTTCAATCTTGATTACAAGTTTTTGTCTAAACCATACTTGTTTTTCTACATATAGAATTAGTATTTTAAAAGAAAATCTCATAATTTTGAGGTAATGAAGTTTGCAATTTTAAAGTATCTTTGGCTCAGGGGTCCAGGGAGAATATGGTCTTAGGCAGTGCTTCGTACCTAAAATCATAGCCCATATGAGTGGTCGGAAGGATTTGCCGAAATCCTCCTTTAATGCAGATGAACACAGTGGATGAGAAGTGATGTTCTGCCTGCCTGTAGTTTCTTCCTAATTGTGGGAATGTTTGCATATTGTGAGACAGTTTTAAAAGTAAGTTTGAAGAAGTATTTTACTTTATGTTTTTGCAGTACTGGGGACTGACCCTGCTGCCTTTGCACTGAGCTCCACACCAGCCATTTCATAGCTTTGTTTGGAGCCAGAGTGTCCCTAGGTCCCTAAGTGCCCATGGCTGGAGGTGAACTTGTCACCTTGCAGAGTTCTGGGATGGCTGTGTGTGTCAAATTTCACATCCGGGCTGATGGCACAACAGCAGGATTTGCTGAAATTATGTGATAAAGAGCAAGTTAACATTGAAGGTGTGGGGTCATGCCAGCGTCGGAAGAGAATCCGGTGCTTTAGGATCCCCAGAAATGTAGTAGGAGACAGTGATGGCTCCTGCCTTGGTCAGCGCAGTCTAACTGCTGTGACATGCAAGGCTGTTGGGGGCAAGGCTGGCTTTTCCTGTGCTACCATCTCATACTTCCTTAATGCCATATCCCATCTTTTTTAAAAAATATTAATGTAAATCTTTATTTTATTTATTTTTATTAAGAAACAAATAGCAATGAGACAGTTTCAGAACTGATCAGTAGGACAGTTTCTGTAGGAGACTCTTCCAGGTCTTTATCTCAGTCCAAGAAACCAATATTTGTACTTCCAAAGTTACATTATTGGAATCCCATCAAGTTGATTCCAATCTATCACTTTCCATGCAACCCCCAGGGAAGATGAAGACACTAAATTATACTCTTAATCAGTGGGGAGTCGAGGGGCTCTAGGTTTAGCCATGAAGATGGCTTTCCAGAACCAAGAGAGCAACCCAGGGCCTCATCCAGTTTTTATTCAGTGGGGGAGTGGCGAGGAGGATTGACTGAGAACTCTGGGAAGTAGGTGACTACTGTGAGCTGAGCTAGGTGGGTGGCCTACATTTACCTCTGCCATATGCAGAGAGGATATGCAGAGAGAGTAATCTGCACTATACTATTATGCCATTGAGATAGCATTTAATGTTTTGGATGGCCTGGTGTGCTTCACCTTTGATGTAGTCTTTCAAGCCCCAGGAAGTCATAGCCTCTATCTCCAGGCTCCATCCCAGCTGGCATCTCAGGGCTTTGGCTCTGCCATCCTGTCTCAACCCAGCCACATTAAAGAGCAGCAGATTTACCAGGGAAACATGCATACCACCTTCAAAGACTGTCACCAGCTCATCAGCTAGACCAATACACATTGCTTAAGGCCAATTGAAGGATAAACAGAAGTCCTAGCCAGCTCTGTACATAACAATACAAGGAAATAGGGTCAGGCTCAGTTAAAATGGCGACAGTTGCTCTTCTTTTGAGGAGAGCTGCTCAGGTGGTCCTCCACAAGTTGAAATAATTAGTACATTGCATATTGTTGTCTTCCTAGTGGTTATTCAGAGGACAAGATGCCAAGTGTTTGGACAGGACATCATTTTCCATCCTGATCCAGAAGGCATTTCTTCTGAAGTCATTAGCTTCCCTTGCACATTCCTGAGGTTACTTTTCTGTTATCTTTTTTTTTAGTTATTTTTTTTCATAATTTTATTGAAGAACAAATAGCAATGAGACAGTTTCAAATCAAATTTGCAGAACAGATTCAATACTTAATACATTGCATATTGTTTTCAGAGTGGTTTTTTGTTGTACAAGGTACAGGCATGATATTCTATTTACAAACACTATTACAGCAGATCCCTCTATTCATTGAATTAAGAGAATGTAGCTGTATACTTGTCTTTGTTTTTTAAAGCTTCTTTATAGGGCAGTTTCAATAATTAATACTTTTTACACTGCTATCTTCCTAGTGGTTATCCATAGTGCAAGCAGCAAACAGGATATCCTGTCTGAACACTATTAGTTCAAATCTTTCTTCTCATAGAATTATGCAAAAATAGCTGCATATTTATCCTAACTGTACTGTATATACAGAATGGTCCTTCCTTTGTATCCCCTTTTTTTGTTTAGTCCTGTCAGAGGTGGGTATTCTATTGGCATTCAATTATTATAGGTGCTTGAATTTGTTATCTGTTTTTGACATGAATTGTACATTTTATTGCAACAGTTTTTTTTTTAGAACATATGTGTTGAATTTCCCCAAAAGCATTTTACTTTAACTTTATTAACTGTCCTTCATGCTGCCAGCCCTCACTTAAGCAGACACTTTAGAGAATAGGTTCCCAATCATTCCGTCACTTTGATTTGTTGCCAGAGTGGTAGAAGTGTGCTGTGTTGTGTGTGTTATGTATCTGTGGCCACATGTATATAGTGTATGCATAGAGGAATCTGTTCTAATGAATCATTTGAAAATACCTAGTTGGTTCGAAAATGGTTTGTACTAGGAAAGGAGGTGGGAGATTTCGTGGATAATTTTATCATGGCATATTCTGCAGTGTTACTTACAGGAAGGAAAGATGAATCAGATAATGTTTGGGATTTATGATTGAAAAGTATTGATTTGGAACCTTGGTGGCTTTCTTTTAACCTTCTTCACCTGGGACACTAAAACCAAAATAGGAACACAAATCACGAAGAAATGAAGGAGTGTGGCCTTCCACATCTACTCATTTTGTGTGTGTGTGTGTGTGTGTGTGTGTGTGTGTGTATTGGGCAGTGCTTTGCTGCTGAACTATATCCTACCCATTTTTTGAAACATCCTTGAATTGCCCAGGCTAGCCTCAAACTTGGAGTTCTTCTGCCTTCTGAGTCTTAAAAGCTCAGATTGCAAGCATACACATACCTGGCAAGAATTTTTTAAAAGTTTTCCTTAGAAGAGCAAAGCACACAACCAAACTCAAGCTTAATGGGTTAGATGTTAGCTTCTAAGAAGCTGTGGTTTTGGAGTATGATAGAATCAACATCTTGACTCCGACCAAGGTGAGTGCCTTCAAGGCCCTGTGGACTGGCAGGGAGGGGTCCCGTATGGCTGTGAAATGAAGACTGCGATTCATCATTTGCTTCTCCTTAAGCTATGAGCTCCACCAAGGAGGAAGTTTCTGAATGTTTAATGCACTCAGGACTTTCACAAATACAACTCCACTTTTAAATTCCCATTTAAAATTTGCTTGTGTTTTCATTTTTGCCTTTCGCTGCTGGGATTTTGAGCTGTCCCACAGAGAAGCTGTCAGTAGAGAAGCATGTGGCTTGCACCCCCAAAGAATGTGGAAACCATAGGGGCTCAGATATAAAAGGCACTGAGACCCCCAGCCGATCAAAATGACCACCTCTTCTCTCCTGCAGTGAATTGCCAACCTTAGAATTAAGTAAGCATGTTGTTCGCACCTCAGTGCCATCCTCACTGCCTCTTCTGTTGGGGCCTGTTAATAATTCAGGGAGTATTTCGAAGTGTCATGGAGACAGATATTTTGGAGTAAAAGCTGTGACTGGCCCCCATCTTGTGCCTGCCAGTTGTTGATGACAGCATGGATGTGAGTTTGGGTTGGACTTTCATTTGTGAAATTATGAGGTGGAATGTGAAAATGAGTTCCATGTGGTGAGTCTTTAATTTTGTGCCAAAAGGAAGTCTCCTGTATGGCTATTATTAGGCAGGTGAGCTTGCTAAAACTGCCAGTTGATTATGTCTTTTTGATTATACCATTTGGCTGTGTCTTTATCAATTATGCATCTTGTCTCTGAAATTCACTTAACTCATTTGTTTCATTATATGTTTTTGAACCTTGTATATGAGAGGCATGTCATAACTTCTTGAGTTAAAAGTAGTCAAAAAATATGTTAATATTTGTTGTTAAATACAAGTGGGGTGACAGATAAAGAAGCCAATAGCTATAATGCAGTAGTGGTTCTTTAAGGAAGGCTTTTTAGGGAGTTCTGGTAAAGGAATGGAGAAAAGAGCATGCATTGGCTCCAAGAGGTTCCAGAACTCCTTTAGAGAGGAGGGGAGGGAGGCTTAAAGGAAACTCTGCAAGTGAGCTAGACAAACAGCTGTCTGGGGATCAACATGGCATGCTGCAGTCCTAATTCAGAGGAAGTATACACACACACACACACACACACACACACACACATATATGTATATATATATTTACATATATGTGTGTATATATATGTATATATATTATATATGTATATATATTGTATATATTATATATATTATATAATGCATATATGTATTGACTAATGTCATTTCTTTAGGGATGATCTGGAGATTGTGTGCTGTGGATAGGGTGTGTGGGCTTATGTGGGAAACCCTTTCGAGAGAGTGGGATAAAGACATGGCCCAGGTCCTGGACAATATTGTGCGTTGGGTTTTAGAGTAGGAATTTATCCTGAAGAAGGTTGAGGATGGGGCATATGACAGTGTCACATAGGGACATAATGCAAGGACATGTGTTATAGAGAAAAACACCTTGGCTTCAGTGTGAAGAACGAATGGAGCAGAGAAGCTGCAGTGCCTAGAAACCTTCTGATGTCTCACGGAGCATAGATGTAGATGGAGTGGGGTGGCACATAGCCAGGTGCTGGGTGCAGTGTTCAAGGAGGGGAAGAAGCCCAGAATCCATGCGTGAAAAGCATGACCCTGGAAGGCCGTGGTACCCTGGAGAGAGCCATGATGCTTCATAGTTTCATACCCGAGATCAGGGTCTGATGGAAGCCGCAAGGGTTTCCAAAAGTGTTGGTTTGGGAACAGAAGTACAGGGGTGACATAAAGAAATACAGGGAGGCATAGATTTCAGAGGGGGATAACTTTGTCTTCTTCTAGGGAATACTGACTTTAAAAACACTCTCATTGATTAATGATTCTATAATTTTTTTTTTTTTTTTCTCTTTCTGTATGGTTAGGGAAGGGTCAACAGGGTATTCAGGGTCTCATTACTAGATTGGACTCATAGTGATCTGCCTGTTTACAGCTTCCCAAGATCTGGGATTATAGGAGTTCACTACCACATCCAGTCTCAATTGCAGTTTTAGCACACCCCGGGGGCGAGGCCAGCAGGGCAGGCCCAGGGATCAAACTCCTGGCCCCTGTCCCTGCTTGAAGGTGCTTTAATCCACTGAGCTATTTGGCCGGCCCAGATTCTATGATTCTAAAACCTTTACATTTCCATTTAAAACCAATTTTCCTTGAGCAGGTATATTCCTGTATAAAGGGAGGCAGACAGAGGAATGTCATCAAGGCCATGAAGATGGCAGGGAGCTGGGAGCTGGAATTGGAACCTGGTCAGTTCGCTGTGGAGGTTAGGCAAGGAGCACTGCCTCTTGCAGCCACCCATGAAGTCCTAAGTGCAGAGCACTGTTAATGCTAGCTGTGTTTGCGCAGAAAGTGGAAAAGGCTATTGTTAATGTGAGCGTCCTGGCTGGTGAAGAGAGAGCCTAAGAAACAGAACAGAGACTGTTTTTGCCTATTTTGGTTGTGATGTAGTTTTTTTTTCAAACACCTTGAAGATTTAATGCTATTTGACCGTATCTGGATTTACATGGAAGCTCACCAAGTGTGGGGACCTTGGGTAGTTCTGTGGAAGAAGCAAAGAAATCTTGGAAAATAGTGAAGTAGAGCACATTTTGAAATGGACTGTGACCTTGTGCAATGAGAAGTGGTTCTTCGTCTTTGAGTGTACATTAATCATAATGTAGCCCAGGGGAGCCAAACATTTCATATGTTTTAACAAGCTAAGTAATTTTGTAAAAGTGCTGTTAGAAGGATTTATTTTAATTGGACATTAAGACATACTGATCTTAAATCATAGTAGTACTTTACTTAGAACTCTGTTTCAGGTTAGCTTTCCTAAGTCAAGTAGCAGAACTAATTTTTTTTGTCATCAAATAATCCTCAGTATTGGCATTTCACTTATTTTTGCTTATATTAACTTCAGGCTTCTTAAATGCTCAAACAACAGCACATTCAAAATATTTTGAGGGTGTCTCTGTACTACTTAATGTTTCTCCATTTGGTAGTTTTCACACCTTGTAGTCTGCATCAGTTCAAGGGCTGTGATACGCTGGAAGGAAGAGTGTTAGCTGTCGCAGTGGACCTCCGCTTGGAGGGGGATGTTGTTTTCCAGGGATTCTTGGCAATGGTTGGAGATAATGTTTTGTTGTCACAGATAGGAGTGGGAGATAATACAGGAATCTCACAGATAGATCTAGGGATGCTGCTTAATATCCAGCTATGCACAAAACAGGCCCTCACTGTGGAAAAACAGGCAGCCCGAGATATCAGTGGTGCAGAGGTCAAGTGTAGTGTAAGCATGCCTATTACATAGCAAGTGACTATGGGCAGTTTGGCATTTGAGATGAAATCCTAGATGTACAAAGTAAACAGAGAAGAGGGAAAATAAAACAAAATGTATGAAGAAAAAAAAGAAAATGAGATACAAGGAGGCTAAAAAATGAAATAAAAGAAAGAGGTAGTAACCATTACTCCCAAGTGTCATCCAGAAGATGTAAGGGAGTGAGAGTAAGTGGCAGTTGTGAGGGCTACAGCTTCTCTCATATTACGAAAAGTGTAGGTTCTTATTGCTGTTATTATTAATAATTTGTAGAGC
This sequence comes from Ctenomys sociabilis, assembly GCA_004027165.1. Classification (NCBI taxonomy): domain Eukaryota; kingdom Metazoa; phylum Chordata; class Mammalia; order Rodentia; family Ctenomyidae; genus Ctenomys; species Ctenomys sociabilis. Next base: position 7,083 of record PVKA01007526.1, on the reverse strand, counting down.
ATGAAAAATGTGTTAAGTGTACTGCAGAATATAGACTCAATCACTGCCCGGCGGGTTGGAGCTTATAATTAGGCAGATGGAGCTGACTCGAGCCTCAAATGGAGAAAGTAGGTGACAACATGAGGTGGGGGTCACAATGGCTTCAAGCCTCACTCTGTGCAATTTTTAGTTATATTTCCATTAGTCTTTAATTGTGTGTGTTTTAATGGAGGCAGCCACTTTGTCACACCCAGAGAAATGCTTTGAGAAATAGTTTAAGGGGCCGGGGAAATGACTCAGTAGAATAAGCACTTGCCTGGCAAGCATAAGAATTGAAATCTTGTTCAATCCCTGGTTCTGCCAAAAAAAAAAAGAAAAGAGAGAGAAATAGTTTGATACCTGTAAAGAAAACAACTTAAAGACACAAGCTAATATGTATAAGGAAATTAGCAGGGGGGAAATAACTCATAAGCTGCCAAAGTTGTATTTGAGAAATTCACAAGGAGATTGATGGGAACTTATTTCTCATTCTTTTCCATATCAATGTTAGATTTAGGATTGTGAGTTTACAAAAGCACACACAGCACACAGAGAGAATGCTAAAATAAAAATGTTGGAGACTGAGGTTATATTTTATTCATCTTGCTAGTTATGGGCATCATATGTAGACATACTTAAATACCTAACATGGCCATAATCAGTTAGCATGTTAATACGTTCCTTGGAAAGGAATCTGTTTTGGGCATGGGGTCTAACTTTCTAGTTGTGAGACAGTGCTTTACAAGACTATTTTAGAATTGAAATCTTGTTTGTTAGAGAGTAAGTACTGAATTTCTAAGTTCATATACTTTTTGATTTTTTAAAAAAGCAGAATAGCAATTTAGAGTCGTAAGAAGCTAGAGTTGAAGTTGGGTGACATACAGCCTGTCACGACTCTCCATGTATAATGTCCTGCGGAGCCCTAATAAAGCAAGAGCGATCACCACTAAACAGAGGTGAAGACTTGAAATGGAAATTTTAGTCAGTGTATTTGTAATTACACTGTGTCACATTCCTTGGGAAAAATCAATGTTTGGCTTGGGTGACCTTTTGTCTTTAATTTTTGTATTTTGTATTCTGGGAGGCAAACACATTTCCATAAAATCCTTAAACCTTGTTCTAGTTACTCATTTATTTATTAGTTTATCTATTTGTTTGTTTGGTACAGTGTCTTGCTGCGCAGCTCTAACTTCTAGTGTCCCTCCTGTCACAGCCTCCCCAGTGCTGGGATTACGAGTGTGCGCTGCCTGTAATTTGACTTGAGTAATGAGTAATGTGAGCAATGTGGGTTGCCCAGAACTTAGTTACTTCTTAGATTGATACTTCTTTAAATTAAGTGCACCATTGTAGCTCCATGGGGTGTTTCCGTATTCAGTGTGAAAATTTCTGTGAGTTCAGTAGATGACAGAATATTTTGTGGATACTGTTTTAAACAGTGAATTTTAAAACTTATTGCTATAATTTTCCTGGACCCACTTTCTAAACAGTTTTGTACCTTTTCAGAATTTACTTAAAGGCATGTATATTCTAAGCCTTGGGCAAAATATTCCTTTTGTTTCCTTTAATTTAAATGGTATACTGTGCTATTGTCTCTCATCTTTTCAGAAAAATGTATTCACAACCTGCTAATTTGTATACATACCACTCTCTTTGGTTGCATTTTTAATTAACTTAGTAAATATTATTTTGTGGATTTTTCCTGCACATACATTTTAAAACTTAAATTAGAAAGTGTATAATATTCCCTAATTAGATGTCGTTATTTAATTAGAATGTATTTATTTTCATTTATTTAGCATGTGGTCATTTATTTAGAATGTATTTATTTTCTATTTTGTCCTTAAATTTTCTGCATAGTTCTTTTTCTTGCAGTCAAACACTGCTGAAGCTCTTCTGCAGAGGTACAATTAGGATGTCTAGGGCTGTATGCCTTGGCACAGTGTGAAGTCAAGGAGCCGCCCCTACACGTATGCACGCAGGCGCGCGCGCAGGCGCGCACGCACACCCCTGTGCTTGGCTTCACAGTTGCTAGAACCTGTTGCCTCCATTGCTCACCGTCACTCCCTTTCAGTCTTCTCCTCCAGAGCTCACAAATCCAGCCCCGCTCCTGTTCCTGCTCACTGTGGGCACCTTTCCCCAGGTCTCCTCTGTAGTCCTGGGACAGCACTGTACCCACCACTTGGTTCTTCTAGCCATCACCTCACTTCTGTAAGGTCTTAACAGGTGACCGTGGCCTCCCTGTGTCTCCACAATGACCGTTGTGTCTTCTCCTGGCCTTTCTCTTTCTGCCAGAAAAATCAAGGGTTTAGAAGCAATTACAGATTGAAAGAATGATCCCTGCCCTTGTCAGCCAGATAACTTTAGGAAAGTTTCATTCAGTGTTCTTATTTGCTAATTTGAAAAATGTCCCAAATTCCTGTGTTTATGATTGCTGTCTTCAGCAATGTGAATTCACTTGGCATCGGTAAGAAAGGGAGGAGAGAGGACAGCCGTCATGGTCTTCACAGAGCTTAGGGGATGTGTGAGGAGTGTTGCTTCTCTTCTTCCTCAAGTGCAGTGTGGTTCACTCCTCCGTCTGGCACCTAGGGCAATTAGCCTGGCACTCTGCCTCCAGTCGCATTTCCTGGCTTATCCTTCACCTATATCTTGAATGTACCTGTTGCTCTCCCCATCCTCCTTCCCATTTAAGGAGACCTCAGAGACCCTGGGCTCTGACCCTCTATTGGCATGTGCTTCTGAGGCAGGTTCACGACTCTGTCCCTGAGGTGACTTGTGCAGCCCAACAGCCTATGACCTTCGTGCCTCTTCTATGGGAAAGTGGGAAGCACTGGAAGCCCCCCCACACACACACCGCCAACTCTGAGGGTGAGATTTCTCAGGCACAGGCTACCGCAATGTTTTTGTTGGCGGTGTGGACATGCCAGGAGGTCTCCAAAGAAGTTTCCATTTCAGAAGTGAGCAACAGTCTCCACGATCAGATCTGTTAAAACGCCAGGCTTTTCATGCTAAGTAACTTCTCTTTTCCGTAATAAGGGAAGTGGGGTAAAGTGGGCAAAGTGCCAGATTCTGGGGCTGCTTGCAGTCTGTCCCTGAAATGCAAGAAGCAGCACTGGAGAGGAATGTATGGAGCCAGCTAAGGATCAGAAGGCCAGGATCTGCTTGTGAAGCCACCTAAGACCAGAGCGCTGGTTTGCAGGGCTCCTCTGTGGGGGCAGCAGGGGACAGCCCTGCTTCCTCCTTCCCAGAGGGAAGAGCGCAAGGCACCCGCTGTCAGCTCAGACCTGCCACAACCCCCTCTGTCCTGTCTTGAGTTTCTTCTGTGGCAGCTGGGGGAAGGGTTGGGAGGTAAATTGGGTGCTGGTAGGGGAGCAGCTCTGGCATATTTTTTATGTGAATTACTGGTGGCAATCCCCACATTCTCACCCATTGTCAGCTGATTCTAACCTCTGGGGTACTTGAATCTTTTCTTCTGGGTTTTAGATGCCATATATTATCTTGAGACTAAGAAAATCCCACCTGGGATTCTAATATTGTATATTTGTGAGTGTTGATTATTGATGTAAATCACAATGCGATATTTATACACTGCAAGTTACCAATTAGTTTTACTATTGTTTTATTTACTGTCTGCATTTTTCTCATTTAATAATAGTTACACAATTCCTTTATGTATATATCAGACTTTCTAAGCATGGGAAGTCAGAGTCTCTGTTTTGATATAGTCTTGAATCTGGTGATTTAGGTAAGATTGAAAACCAGATATTATTTTATTCCATATAACATGATAACTTTAAAATTCATTGGAAGATGGTTTGGTTGAATTTTTCTGCTACCTAAAAAAGAAACACATGGAAAACCATGGTGAACATATGTGTCTCCATGTATTTATCTGCATGTAATCAGGATGAAATCTGTTTAGCTTGGCAGCGGTTGCAAATTGAGTAGTCAGTATAATTAGCTCTGTGTTTGAGTTTCTATTGAGCCCCTTCTGTTACCGGAGTAGATGTGACCGTAGGTAAAAGCTTTCACCACAGACAATGAACTGACATTGCTTCCTTCAGAACGAGGTCTTCATGAGTTAGGATGACCCAGATCTTGTTTATATTGGGTAAAATACTATTAAAAGACCCAATAGCTACTTCTTTTTAAGATAGCATATTACATTTTGACATTAGCAACACAGTAGATAATTGTCATAATTTGGGGTTTTGAAAGAGGGACAATACAATTCAGGACACACTTTGTAAGTAATTTTATAATGAATCATCAAAAGAATCATATACAAAGAGTTCAGGAAATCTGTCCCTACACAAAAGATCAAAGAATCTAGCTGAGGGCCTGGATTCTACAATAATATCCTGTGTGATATTATTGTAGTTCCAGCTGAAGACCTGAAACTTAAAACAGTACATCCCAGGGGTCGAACTGGAGGCCTAGAGCCCAATGTCTCATATATCCATGGAGTGGCCCAAAGGTCAGTGACAGGTGACCTGTGCCACCAGTCTGAGGGATCAGACTGAAGTAGCAATGCTCATGGGAACCAGAGCTCGCTCCAAAAGTACCACGGCCATCTTCAGCAATAGTGAGGTCCCAGCTCCCCCAGTAATGAGGAAAGCCAAATTCCCATGAGGAAAGCTAATGCCACAAGCTTCTCCAGGAGATTGAGCAGTGTGCCATACTCCCCTCTGGAGCCAGGAAGTGAGGCCCAGGGTGAGGATCAGAGCTCCTTAAAATGAACTGCAGCCATTCTTAGCGACAGTGAGGTCCTGAGCTCCTCCTGCCATGAGAACAGCCAGGTTCATCAGAAAATCCAGCATAACAGGTCCCCCAGCAGAACGGCCCAAGAGAACCAGAAGCTCCCTGACAGCACAGACAGCTTCTATACATCTTCCCTAATGGCCCCTGCACGGCATCCCTTGTTCTGCCTCTTCCGCTGCTGGCAACAGTCCTCATGTGGTCTCCCATGCCCAGCACCACTCTGGTTCTGCTCAGTTGGGTGCAATAAATTGACCACAAGTTGGCAGTGAACCACAATAATGCACAAAATTACATGAAAGTGACCAACTTAATCCTAATATGTCAAGGTGGATGCATGATAATGTTTTATTTTAATTTGCATTCATCACCAGTAGAAATGGCTTCTCATGATATAAATGAGAGTATTGGTTCAGTGGAGTACATTTGCAAAACATGGAAAAAACAAAGTTTTCAGCTTTGTTTCAAAGCAGTGCTCCTTATTCTGTTCATTTTTGTTTAGAATGATGTTAAGTCGCAGGGTAATAGGTAACGTGTGTGCACAGGGTGTGTTGTATGAGTTTGGGTAGGGATGAAATCCGAGCTTCTCATAAAAGCAGGCAGGAGTTGGAGAACTGAGGGACCCCAGTGATCTGATCTGTGGGGTGGCTGACTGTGCTCCTTCAGAGTGAGGGATGTGCAGCTGCTGGGGAGGCAGAGGGGGGCATCATCCTGAGTGCTACTGGGCTTTAGAAATAACACAACGCAGTGTGATGTATGATTTTGTTTCTTTTTATCCTAAATGAGTGACCTGGGAATTTGCAGCCCTACTTGGCTTAGAGGAGCATAAGTCTTTTCCTTTGCATTTGTCTTAGAATGGCTTTATAGGTGTTGGGGGCAAGGCTGTCTCTGCAAAAGAATATTTGACTTCTGTATCATTGCTGGGATTTTATGAAGCAGTGACAGCTGGGGAGACTCCATGCAATGCGGCCAGGTCAACTACATTGAGACTGTAGCCTTCATTTAAAATAATGTCATTTCTTTTTTTCCTTGACTAGTTTGTGTCAGGAAAGCAACAGAAATGGAGAAATAAAAAATAAAATAACAACAGCAACAATAACAACAAAAAAAAAAAACTGTGTTCTTTTTCTCTGAATAAGCCATTTACTTTTCTCCTGCATTGATTGTTGACCTGGAATATTTGGAGTGCATCATAATCAGGATCTTTGCATTGCAGCTTCTTGTTCTAGGATGTTTAATGATTTGTTCAAATGTTGACACTTTTGCACTACAGAGAAAAAAAGGACTTCAGTAGAATACATTGGATTTTCAACCAATGGCTTTAGTATAAAAATATGGAAAAGTAGCATCTTTATTAAAATAAGCCATAAATGCTAATAGTTTTAAATATAAAGTTCAACTCATTCTGGAAAAGAAAGAAGTTATAAAATGCCCAAATGATTGCATAATAATAATTAGGCAAAAACAATTGCTCAGTTCTTTAGCTAACATACTTTATTTTAATGGAACATTTAGAATTAATAAACACACCCATACGTTTTCTTGGTGACAGTAATAACCACTGTGTATCTTATCAGATAATTAAGTTTCACAAACAGAATAACGAGTCTAAGGAGTAGCAATGACACTGTTATAATACATGTTTCTTTGGATGCTGAGATCTTAAGAGAAGAACAATTGCTTAAATTCAGCTGCTTCCTGCAAAGCAGAGGGGCTGTCACTTGCATTTCAGTGTGTATTGTGAGGCCGGCATTGGCATTCATGTAAAGAGCATAAAGCAGGGAAGGAAGAAGACAGGAACAGGCCATAGGAAATGCCTGTGAGAGGGTGTCAGGGCAAGATGCCAGACACCCTGAAAGGTGGCATCACAACTCGTCACAACTCCTCGTTCTGTGGGTAGCGCAAATGTCTGGTAATGTCTGTGCTGATCTTTCATTAGGTTAAGTCACTTAAGCATTTAGCATTACATTTTAATTCAAGTCAACTGTTCCATCTCTTACTAGCTCTTCTGAGAATAAACTCAGGAAGAAAGAAAGCTGCCTTTTCACTTCTGCCATTCCCTTCTGCCCTTCCAATCTCCTCACCCTTCCTCTCTCTTTCCCCTTCCACCTCCCTTCCCCTCCCTTTCCTCCCCCCCACCTAGCTCCCTCCTCCCCTACCCCTTCCCCAATCTCCTACCTTCCTTTCCCTGCTCTCCTCCCCTCCCTTTCTCCTTAGAAATGACCTCTTTATTGTTTCATAAGGTAGAAAATGGCACTTGTACTTTTCTGTTATTTTAAAGCTAGTAACATTTTGGAAGAGTCCCCTGAT
>PVKA01007525.1:0-77340 GCA_004027165.1 Ctenomys sociabilis | reverse complement strand
TATGCACCTTGTACAATACCAAAACGTTATGAAAACAGTTTGCAATGTATTAATTCATCGACTCTGTATGGTTAAGGTGTTTTGAAACTGTCTGATTAACATTTGTATTTCAATAAAATAAAAATAAATGAAAAAAAAAAAGAAATGCTTAGTAGTTGCTTCTTTGTAGTTATCATTTCTCTTTTTTTTAACCTGTGAGAGTGCCTCTGATCTGATTTCTTCTGTACTCTTCTGAAATGATTTCTTTACTTCAGTTGCTATTATTTCAGAGATTTCCAGTGTGTGGCTTCCAATTTCTTCTATGCTGATGTCTCCTGCCTTTTTTTGGTAGAACCTGGGACTGAGAATGTATTTTCCTCCTTCTTCTTGTGATTTTTTATTTCAGAAAGAACTTTTTCCCTTGCCTCAGACAGCACAGCTCCATGGGGCAAGGCTGTGTTTTTTCTTTTTTCCAAAATGTTATTGAAGAACAAATAACTATGAGACAGTTTCAAATCAAATTATTAGAACAGATTCAATAATCAATACATTGCATATTGTTTTCTTAGTGGTTATTTGTTGTACAAGGTGCAGACATGATAATCCTTTTACAAGCACTATTAAAGCAAATGCCTCTATTCATTGAATTAAGAGAATGTAGCTGTATACCTATCTTTTTTTTAAAGCTGAATTATAGAACAGTTTCAATAATTAATACTTTTTACATTGTTATCTTCCTAGTGGTCATCCATAATACAAGAAGCAAACAGGATATCCTATCCAAACACTATTAGTGCAAATCTTTTTTCACATAGAATTACATAGAAAGAATTCTTCATTTTGATTTCTGTGATATCTTTTTGTGAAACTTTGATAGTAGGTAGCCGTGTCACTGGAATCAGACCCTCTCTGCAAAGAGTCTGCTTTGGTGTATCTCCTGTCTCAGAGATTCTTGTTCTGTGTGTGGGTCCCAATGTTTTGCCTTCTCTATTGATTGAGAGTGAGATATTTGTTTCCCTTTGGCACTATCCTCTGCCCTTCAGTGTAGTACTTTTGTGAAGTTATTAGCAAGCACCTCCCAATATTAATACCTAAGGGAAAGCATGTGGTTAAGACAGATATACTTTCCTATTTACAGTAGAACAATTAGCATTACTAATAACAGCTAGTGAAATTTAGAAATTGACATTCTTTTGTAACTAATGAATATTTACACAATATCAGCAAACATTACAGCTGTATAACCAAGAAGATCTTAAATTGAGAATATGTATTCAAATTCGTTTCCCTAAGTTCTATTGAGGACCTCCCCTTTATGTACCTAGGGTTTTCTAGGCAGAGTAGCTCATCCCAGTTTCCTACTTCTAACTTTCTGTCCACAGAATACTTCTGTAGTTCTAGGTCTCAGTCTGAGCTCGGCTGCACCGAGCACTATGGAATGGGCCATCTGTGCCTAGTGGCTTCTGCTCCTGAAGCTACTCCCAGGTGGGCCCACCTAGATCGAATGGGCCAGTTGTGCCTGGTACCAATAAAATTTTAAAAAGAAAAGATTAACAAATTTTTAATAAATTTAGCCAAACACAGATAATCAGATTTATCAAATATTACACCAGAATAATCTATAGACCAAATTTCCTTATGAATAAAGGAGCAAAATATTTAAAAGAAAGATTAAATAAACCCATAATTAGATATCACTCAGGGTTTGACTAAATTTACTTTAGGGCTTCTTCCCACAGAAAGATGGCAAGTGAGGAGCATAGTCAAATGAGGGAAGGACACAAGACTTTGGTTTCTTATTTGCGCTGCTCAGCTCTGCAGCTGGCAGTCTGTTATCTACACAATCTTACCCATGGGATGGGTTTCACTGCCAGCTATATGCCAGCATGTTTCAAAGGTAGATTTCTATGCTAACAGACTCCAAACTTTACCACCCATTGTTTAGAAACTTTTCCAGATGGAGAGATATCTCAGCTGGCACACATCCACAACAGAGCTCTTTATTTTAGCTTTTGTTCACTCGTCTCCTTCTTCAAAAATGATAGCCATGTTCACTAAGTCATGCCAGTGACCTGCATGAGAGCAAAAAAAGCAAGGAGAAAAGGCAAGAAGGACAGAAGCAAAGAAGAAAGGGAGGAAGAGAAGAAGCAAAGAAAAGAGGGAAAGAAGGGTTAAGGGATAAAACAACAGATGGTTGGCAGTCCCACAGGGGAGCTGAGTTTAGAGTTCAGGAGGAAGCCTCAAGAATTGAAGACCTCCACGCCTGCAAGGGGAGCACTGGCTTCCATTTCCCACTCTTAGGGAGTGGCGGACATTTGCGTGGGAAACACCTTGAGGTCTTCTGGAGGGACATTTAAATCTGGTGACTTGCATTGCTTTATAATTCTATTTGGTGCAGTGTAAATATATTTCAAAATATTTAATGGAGAGAGGAAAAGCACCAAAATACAGGAACAAATATGTGGAAGGGACTTGACTAAGACAGAGGGAAATTTGAATCCAAAAGATCAGCTGTAAAGGCGAGTAGAGAGAAGCCAATGAAGGGATTTAAAAAAATGATGGAGCTGAAAAAGCCTGGTTCTGTTGAACCACAGCAGTGTACATTTTGAGTGGAATTAATTCCATGTAGGTTTCACAAGGAAAGGCTTGGAAAGGATGTCTGCCTTGGGTCACCCAGGCTCCATTTCTGCCTTGTTTGAATGATCTTAATAAATCTTAAATATACAATAGGGTTAAATAGTGAGTACAAATGCGTGCTTCTACAAGCAGCATTTTTTCCTTTGATAATGAAATTGGAAGACCCTGTTGGAAAGGCTATTAAAACCATCGTTCACTGGGGTGATGGCTGTGACATGGAATAAATGCTTGCAGGCGGCTGGAAAGTAAAGTAGAAAGACGAACTCCAGCACCCCTACTTGCTGCACTACTGCCAGCACTGTCCATTTTCCTGCACAAGAGAAAGATCCCACTTTCTTTGGATGGGCTGGGCGTTTTGAATGTAAGTAAGCAACTCTCTGCCTGTCAGCTTCCTCCAAATACTTAGCCCTGTCTCCCTTAATGAGTGCTCATTACAGATGAGTGCCAGTGAACAGGTTTAATCAGGATAACACCGGGTAATAATCATGTGAATTTCTCCACATCGGGGCTTGCTCCATCTGTTCTGAGCCATTTGTCCATGTAAAACTGTCACCTCTATGAGCAGCTGACTGACAGGTAAAGCCAGACAGGCATGTTTTTCATCGTGGAGCCAGAAATTCTCTGATGCATCTTTCTCACTAAAACTAAATGCCTGAGGGACCCAAAGGGAATCAGTTTTACTTTGTAGCCTTTGTGTTGTTAATCATTAAAGTGATGAGAGCAAGACTGTGGCTAATGTCACAATTTTCTTCTTTTCTTTTTCTTTCAAATTTTTATTTCTATTATGCAAGCTCGCAGCACATAGTGACTATACTCATGGTGGGATGTGAGTGCACATACACATTTGTTTCTTTTTGTGTCCCCTTCATCCCCCCCCCCATTTCTTTGTCCTCTTTCCCTTTGCAAAAGCTATCTCACTGTTTCCTTTTGCATAACTTTTATTTTGCTTGCAATTGCTTATGCTTAAGATTTCTCAAGTAAGAGAAACTGTGTGATATTTAAGCTGTGTGATGCATTTCACTTAACGTTATGGTCTAGAGGTGCATTTATTTTCCTACAAGTGATTCATTTAGTACTTCACATTTAGTGCTTTTCTTTATCTGCTCATCTATTGGTCCAAGATTCATCCACCATGACTTGTGCTCTATAAATATTGATGTGCATGGATCACTGTAATTTGACTTCTTTAACTCTTTGAGGAAGATACCTAAAAGGGGATTAGCTGGATCAAATAGGATTTCTAGTCTACCAGATTGGGGAGTCTCCGTACTGATTTCCATGAGATTGCTGCAATTTACACATCCACCAGCACTCTGATGTAGCAAGGTCCCAGGTGGGAGGCAGGAGATGCCCTACTGTCTTCACCTGAGCACCACAAGGCAGCTTCCTGGGGTGGGTGGGCCTGGGCTGATTAGTTATAGATAGCTCTCCCCCAACCCCCACTTCTTCTGCCTCCTGCTGTCCCACATTGCTGCATCTTCAACATGCTTCATGTGCTCTCTGCAGAGACATGTGATGAAAGCTCTGGAAGTATACAATACCCTATCAGCCCAGTGAAATTTTATTTTCACTCCATTGTATTGCAAATCATAGGCTACGCACTACTGAGACAATTCTCCTGGGGAACATTTGCCTCAACTCTGCACACTGCTCATGACAAAGCTACATTGGATTGCCCAAGCCTCCAGTGGCTCCAAAAGGTGCTCGAATCCCAAGACAGCAGTGTATGAGTTAGCAGAATTGACCACAGCTGCTCTGAAGTCTTCAGAACAACACAGTTCTTTCTCTACCCTCCTGTCAGTGCTACAAGGCCATTCTGCTCTTCCAGGCTCCAGATGGGAATTTCCTCTTTATTTGCTGTTCCTGGCTAGTGCTCTCTTTTGCAAAATTGAGGCATCTAGACCATGCAGAAGACATCCAGTGGCCAGGCTGCAAATATCAGGGCCATTCTGGAGTGGACAGAGATGAACCACATGCCAGAGTAATGACATTGACTACTGAGGAAGAAAGAGAGCCAGAAAACATTTTTTTCAAAGTCACTTGGTGATACTTCTCTTTTCCTGGCACAAAAATCCCTCCTGCAAGGGCGTTTGGTTCCCTTTACCAAACCTTCCAGCTACCAAACACCAAATGAATGAGTGAGCAAATGAACAAGTGAATGTCAGAATGCAGAAAATCTGCCCTCCCAGTGCCAGCTGTCCCAAAGACATGCAGGTAGATGACCCACATTTGCAATGGAAAACATAGATACAATGACAGAAGTTTCATTAGTCTATGATCAAAGAACTTTCAGAGTTCTTGACTTCTTGATCTTCTAGGTGGAACCCTTCCAATTTTTACTTTCCAAATTGCAGGATGTAAAAGAGAAGATTTTCAATACTTCCTTTTCTCCACTGGACAAGGAAGAGAATAGTTCATTAGTGTTGGTTTGAGGAAGGGTCTGCCTTGATCACTTCCACTCCTTGTTGGCTGCTTGGAGATCTTCTTGGCAGCTCCCCTATCCATGGAGACTGGGACCACAAGAAGGACAAATAAAGTTCTGCATGGCACAGACATTATAACTTCACAGAGTGACAAAGTGCCTGAATATTGGCTTTCACCACTGTCTCATGATTTCCCTCATTTACAAAGTGCATCCTGATGCTACTTCAAGGCAGAGTTAGATGGTGGCTGAAGTAAATCAGGAAATACATTAGCTACTTAGAAGAATAGGTCCTGAGCCTGCCATGGACCAAACTGAACCCTAACCTTGGTATCAATCTTCTGACACCAGAGCAAGTGGTCTTCCCAGGCATATTTTGATCAAGTACTAAGTTGGAAGTTTCTCAGTTCCTCCAGTGTTCACAAGCAACCCCCACTTTTCACTCTCCTGGTGAGCTGTCTAAACAGCTGATGCTTTTGTGTCACATGTGCCTTTAGTTATGGAATGACTTTGAGACAGAAACTATATCTACTTTTACTAGGACTGTCATTGTCAGTCATGGTGATTGTGCCACCCCAGACACACGTTAGTGTCTAAAACATTTTTGGTTTTCACAACCTGGGGAGGCCAACATGAAAATGGCATGGAGCAAGTGCAGAACAAGGATGTAGTAATATCCTTTACAGCATGGCATGGGACAATGTGAAGATCCCCACATGATCAGGTGTGGCAACAAATGCCAATAATCTCAGCAACTAAAGAGACCGAGATAGCAGAATCACAAGTTTGGTCTCAGTCTTTCAAATCAGTCAGACCTTGTCTAAAACCTTGGAAATGTAGTTCAACGCAAAGACCTGCATTCAATCCCCAGTACTTCAAATAAACCAAAAACAATGAAAGCACCACCACTACCATCACCTACACGACCAACAACAACACCACAGCAATAATAAATATTATGTATTAGTATAGCCGAGGGCAAGATAAAATGATTTATAATAAAATTTAGCAAGTATATATATTAATACTCATTTAATATTTTCATGATCAGATAGAATTGGATCATATACCATTTTATAGTTACTTCACTATAACTACCAGTTTATGTTATAAAATACTCATCTTTTTGGAAAAATAACAAGGAAAAGCTTCCAAATACTGAAGCATGTCAGGGAAAAGGTTCAAGGGGTGGCAATCATCTGGAATGTCAGTGTTTCCTGGTTGTTTGCCTTTCTGCAGGGTGTAACCGTCTGCTCAGAAACGAATGTACAGAAAAAAACTGCTGATGCCAGAAAGACTGATTTCTGTGAAAGCATAATGTATCTGTGCATGCTCCTTGCAGCTACAGATGCCCACTGACAACAATTTGCTTTTGTCTGAAGACAGTATATATGGAACTGAGTAATGGATGAAGTACAGTCTTTTTACTCCTGCCTTCCAAAGACTTTGTCTCATGTAAGACCCTTTCCCAGAGGATCGTGCTTCATCTTTGGTGTTGTTCCCTGCTTCTCTGTGTGGAAATGGATTGTTACACTAAGCTTATGCCTGCTATACATCTATACATTTAAATTAAACTTACTTTCATGTTTTCAAAACATTGTGTAGCTCCTCTCTGTGCATGCAGATCCAATCCACAAATGTCTGTGGCCAAACATAGGAGAATCTATGCTATCACAAAGAATTGAGAGGTGACAGGTGCTAAGTGATATTTAGTCACATACTGATATTTACAGTGTTTACAATATGCATAGGCCTTATGGCCTTGATTTTGTATTTAGTGATATCTGTGTGATAATCTGTATATTTTACTGTATAACTATATAAAATTTTAGGAGGTCTTGATTTGCTTACCTTTTATATATGAGAAGTACTATGTGGGATTCCTATATTACTGGCCCTGAGACATAATGTTAGCAGAAGTAATTTTTGTAGAAGTATTTTTAAAGAACACCACAACAACATGAAATAGACCCTCAGTGAGATCTATTATCTACTCATGGCAGGGATAAAGACTGTAGAACATTGGCTGGTTCTCCAGCTGGAAAGACTTTCAGCCATCATCAGAAGGTGTCCAATTCCAATATTTGCTTATAGGGACCACAAAAGCTCAGAATAACCATGAAATTCAAAAGTAATCAGCAAGAAGCAAATTATTGTGGGACCATCTCTTTCTTATTTGAATGTCTCAGAACTAAACTGAGGTGACAGAGATAGAAACAAACACACACTGCCTTCCTCCTCCATTTCATTCATTGTCAGTTTTGCTCCTCAAAGGGGTTCTAATCTAGCTCAAGAAGAACAGAGAGTTTGAATGATTGAAGCAGTCTAAAAATCATTACATCTTCTAAAAACTGACTGAATTCCTTCCTCCCAACATGCTAACGCGCCAGGTCACTGTCCATTTCCTTATAGTAGTAGCACAGTTTCTTATTGGGCCAATAGCTTCATCATGGTGGCAAATACGGCGGACCTCACCAGGTGGAGATAAATGGCTCCTCTGGATCTAGTCACTTGTTGCTTGGAGACTCCATGATTTAATCTGCAGAGTCTGTTCTTTGCTGCACACCTGCTCTACTCTCTTTTTTGAAATAGTCAATACTTGCTAATGTTCATATAAGTTTTGTGTTTGTAAATGTATGACAGCTTTGACTGGCCACATGGATTGGAGTTTTCCATTGTGCCAAGATCACCAGCATCCTGCACCCACTGTTCTTCTGGCTGAAGATGAGGATTTCCAAATTGGTGGCATGGGTGATCGTGGAGTCTGTACTGTGGATGAGTCTTTGGAAGGCAGGAGTAAAGAGGCTGTGCTTCATCCATTCATTCATTGATAGATGCCATCTATCAATACTGGCATCTATGAAAAATATGCAAGTATTGTTAAAAAATTTATGATAAACGCTTTCTCCAAAAATGTAACTGAAATCAAAGTAATAGATATTGTGCAGCTTTCAGTTTTCATTTTTCATGTTACAGTGCCATCAATTGTCTTCCTTATTGCTGTTTTGCTTGTGATTTTTTCCCTGGGGAGACATGGCCAAGAGATGAGAACCGTTGCTGCAGGAACCCTGGACCCTTCAGGTGCGCCCCCTACAGGGCAATGCTGTTCATCCTGTTCTTCCTCTTCCTCTACTCCCACTACTTGATGGTCCTTTTATTTTTTCTCCAATTATTTCAGTTGGGAAGCTTCTGCTGTCACCTACCCATCTATGCACTCTCCTTTTAATATGAGGAAAGCCTCAACTGAAGCAAAATGCAAAGAAGTTCCTACCTGTGGTCATTGCAGTCAATGAGGACTTGTCTCAGTTGAAAGGATCTTGGAGGCAATGTCTTTTCTGTGTCTGTCACCCCCTACTCACCCAATAAACATTATTCGAACTAATTTACCATCAGAGCCCATGCATCCTGAGGCAGATTTTCTACCTTCACACAGGGAGACATTGGTATGTAAGTACAGTATATTTCTCTGAGTTGCGTCTATGTCAGAGTTGAGTTTGTGATAGGTAACTTCCTTCTTTCAAGGTAAATGGTGTGAGGATCTTTGCACAGGATGTCTTCCAAGTGCATGAGATATCACAATTTTCTCAAAGATGAAGATATTAAAGAAGAAGATGAGAATCACTTATTGGAACTTGTGATCTCAGAAAGACACAATGCTTTGGTACCTTCTCCAACAGGATGTCTAATTCTCAATGGTTTACCTGACTTAAATGGACTGGCTCTTCTTCCTTTTCTATCTGCACATGATGGCTGTGTTCTTTAATGGAAGTCACACTTCTTAGTTCAGAAAAAAAGCTAACAATCAGGAAGCCCTTGTATATCTGTGTGTGTATATATTTGCTGTGTGAGTCCTGCAGAGAATAAAATGATATAATGACACTTCTTAGGAAATGATTAAAAGGCTGATAGGTGGATGAAAAGAAGAAGGACTAGAAGAGAGAAGATTTGAGAACTGAAGACTTGACTTCCATGTCCCCTAATGGTGCACCTTGGACAGACAACAGCTCATAGAAATTGGTTTCAAGATCTTTCCAATCCATGGTGTTTATCTGTTCCTCCTACTTCAAGGCTTGTCTTACCAGTGAGGGAGAAGAAGTAGGTGCATATGGCTGCATGTGTCCCAAGCTGCCTGGCTTCAGAGATGCCTGTTCTGCTGGACTGGCTGATGATTTTAGAAACTAAGAGGTTTGTGCATGTTTGCAAACAAATTCAAAGCCCATTTGCTGTCAGGCAGGTCCATGAAATAAATGATGTTCTGAAGCTTAGCTGTTAACTTGGGTTCATGTGTGATGATGGACAAACTGTGCAGTATTTCAATTTGCCAACTGACAATCATAAGAATTTGAATTCTGATTTTTTAATGTGAGGTGTGGAACTCATAGATGAATGCTTCAGAAGACCTATAAAAGCATAGGTTTTTCATTGCTGTGGGAATGAGTGTGCTCAGTGTCTTCCTACAGATTTGACCTGATTCCACAGGGAGCAAGGGAGCATTGCCAGAGCACAGTGTCTGGAGGTGAATGTGGCTGCTGCTGGGGAAGGAATACTAGAGACACCTCCTCTTCTCACATCTGCAGCTCAGCTCATATGAGCTCTGCAAACCCATTATGCAAATTTCAATGGGTGGGCAGAGAGAGCAGGGGAAACCTATCATCCCGAGAAAAATCTCCTACTATTTTATTCTCAGATACCAACTTGTGTTTGCATTTTATGTATGTCTGCTCTAATAGTCCTCATTAATAACATGACTATGAAAATATGCTCAAGTTTGTGTACTTGTTATTACCAAAAGATATAATCAAAAGAAAAACAGAGCAGAGTGAGCTGTTTTAGAAACCTTTTCTGGCCTGCTTTCCTTGCAATAACTTTCTTGCAGAAATGTTGCAAAGCTCCTGTGCTGTTGGGTTCAGCACTCATTGCTGTGTCTTACAAGCAGAAGAGTCTCATCCTTGTCTCTAGATCCCTTTATCTAGATTCAGCCAGTCTGCCAGTTGGCTTTGTTCACCTCTCACCTGGGTGCATTTTCATTCCTATTTATAAGACCACAGTAGAGCCCCTGCTGTATGCCTTTAGAATTGTGTCCTGCTAGCCAAGCATGGTAATGCACACCTATAATTCCAGGACTTTAGGATGCTGAGGCAGAAGGATTTCAAGTGTGAGCCTAGTGGAGCAGTGCAGCAACACAGAAACATCTTTTTTTTAACAAAAAACTTTTGGATCTGCAGATATAGCTTAGTATAAAGGTTCCAGGGCATCTACAGCTCAGCTGACTCACCCTCCTTGGGTCAGTCCCTTCTGCCCCATTAAAAGAGGAAGAAAAGTCAGAGGAAGAAGAGGAAAGTTAACATTTTCTTCTACCTATTGCAGGAGATTCTATGAACTCTTTCCAAGGAAAGAGTGGAGATCTTAGAGCTGCAACACCACCAAATCTGGGTCAGCTGTCCTGCTTTATGAGGTAAAGGCACCATCTCCATCTCACTAAGAGTTGACACTTGATGGACTGCATACTGAGTTTGTGCCTATGGCTTCAAACTTGTGGGATATGAAGAATGATTCAGAGAATCTTGTTTGGGAATGCTACATACTAAAAGAGAAATTCAAGGAGAGGAGGTACTGATAGTCAGACAACTGACTATCAGCTTGTGTTAGTTGATACATTGTGTTAACTTGGCTGAATGAGCTCCAGCAGTTCTGCACAGGCGGCCCTGCGGGTGGGCAGCACCCAGGAATTGAAGAAGGCTTCCTGCTGCACTGTCCCCTTCCCTACTTCGACTGAGAAGTCCCAGTCTTCAGAGGAGCTTGATCTTCACAGCTGCGCTACTTTGGAGGAGTTCCGATCTTCGCCATGGAGCTTTGGGCTTTGCAGTCAGCATGGAAGGAAGAGAGAGGCTTGATGGATACTGCAGCAGCTGCTACTCCTCTGGTCTTCATTGTTTTCTGCCACCATGAACTGCTGTTATTTGCCTTGATGCCAGGGGAATATGGACTGAACCCTCTAGTAACTGTAAGCTAAATAAACCTTTCCTTCCTTCATTTTGAGTGTGGAGTATTTATTTCAGTAACAAGCAAAAAAGTAATTAAGACAAAGCTCTACAAAACAAAGGTGTTTTGACCCTGACACTCAGACACACAAAGAAGCTGCATTTTTCATCCTCTATAGGGGGCCTGGATCTTCTGTCTCCCAAGAGGTTCCTTCTAAACCTACATTATATAGAGATATTTAAAGTGAGTATTGCAACAAATTTAGTATTAGGACAGTGAATACTAGAATTAAAGATATCTCCCTCTGATTACTAGTCTCCTTTGCTCTCACTCTGGGTCTTGGATGCAGTGTCCCTGCATACCTGGGACCCTTATCACTTTTCTGTTATAGCAAGTCAGGCTTTAGTTTTCATCTTGAGTATTTCATTATGTAACTCCTTTAAATAGTTGGAAGGTCTTGATTTTCTTAGCATTTGCACATATTATAGATAGGAGTCTTACTTTGTTGCCATGGAACATAATGATAGTGGAAGGTATCTTTGTTTTACAGTGATGTGTGAAGAGTATCTCCTTAACAAGAAGTAGAATCCTCACCATGACACAGCTATTTACTCATGATGAAGATGAAGAAGGAGGTCTAGCATCTCCTCCAGCTGCGGAGAATTTTAGCAGTCTCCTGAGGATATCTAATTCCACTATTTGCTTATGGTGATCACAAATTTAAGCAAAATTTGAAAATGTAAAAGCCATGAGCAGAAAGCAAATAATTGTTGGATTATCTCTTTCTTATTTGAATGTCAGAACTAAATTGAAAAAACAGTAATATAAATAAATGCACACAATTTTCTTACTCCATTGCCTTCATCACTGGAGTCTTACTCCTTGAAAGGGTCCTGCTGTAGCAGAAGTAAAACTGAGATCAGAATTAATTGAAGATTTTTGAAAATCTATATATCTTGTAAGTTTCTTCTTCCAAGCATGCTCACGCATCACCTCATCTATTTCCTTATAGCAATCGCACAGTTTCTTGCTGGAGTCTTCATAAATGGCTCCATCATGGTGGTGAATGTGGTGGACTTCATCAGGAAGAGAAAAATGGCTCCTCTGGATGTGCTGATTTCCTTCCTGGTGTCTTCGAGGGTTTGTCTGCAGTTGTTGATCTTACTTATGTACCTGGTTTCTATCTCTGTCATGAAACAGTCTGGATTTGCTGTGTATTGTATTATTTCTATGTTTGTAAGTATTTGGGAGCTTTGGTTGGCCACATGGCTTGGAGTATTCTACTGCGCCAAGATCGCTACTGTCCCACACCCCCTGTTCTTCTGGTTGAAGATGAGGATTTCCAAGTTGGTGCCCTGGCTGATTCTGGGATCAACATTGTATGCATTTATCAGTTCTGGAATCCAAGTAATACATATATTGGCTATTAGCCAAAAAGATTTTGTAAACGGTTTCTCCAGTAATGCAACTCAAGCCAAAGGAATAGACATTGTACCATTTTCACTTTTGATTTTTCATCTGACAGTGCCATTAGTTATCTTTCTCATCGCTGTTCTCCTCTTGAGTTTCTCCTTAGGGAGACATGCCCAGAAGATGAGAAACATTGCTATGGGGACCCGGGACCCACTCAGGGGTGCCCCTGTCAGGTCAATGTTGTTCATCCTGTCCTTCTTTATCCTCCACTCCTCCCACTACATGATGGCCGTTTTATTCTTTTTCCGAATAGTCCAGGTTGGAACCTTCCTCTTTGTGTTCTGCATGGTAGGGGCTGGTACCTCTCCATCTCTACACTCCCTCATCTTAATTTTAGGAAATCCTAAACTGAAACAAAATGCAAAGAATTTCCTTCTCTATTGTCAGTAAGGTCAGTGGGGAGGATTTGTATCAGTCGATATGATCTAGGAGGCAATGACCTCCTTGTTCTCTCCTCTCACTTACCCAATAAATATACTGTCCACAACTTTATTGCTCATCATCTTAGCCTGTCCATTCTGAGGCACCTTTACAGAGCTGTGATCCTCAGAAAAGGGTACACTGATATGTAAAGTATAACTAGTGTCATTAACAGATTATGTATATGTCAGAGTTCTCTTTATGATACACAACTAATCTCTTGCAAAATAATTAGTACAGTGATATTTGCACAGGACATCTTCCAATGAGTGAAAATCATAATTCCTTCAAAGTTGAAATTTTTGAAGAACAAAAGTATTTTCGTGAACTTGTAATGTCAGACATGCACAGAAATCTGTAACACCACAGGTGGTAGGCTTTCTTGTCCTGTATGAATTAACAGCCTCAAATGGGCAGGTTGTTCATCCCTCGTCTCCTTGAATATGTTTTCGTCATCTTTACTGAAGTTATAGCTACTGAAGCCCTTCTCTGAATGCAAAGGCAGCTGAAGACAGGGAGTTCTTCTCAGTTTCTGTGAGCTTATGCACTATGTCCATCTCATAGAAACCCTTGATATCATGATGGTACTGCCTAGTAATAGATAAAAGGCTGAGAGGTGTGGGAAAAGGAGGAAGGGGAGGTGAGGGAGGAGTTGAGATTGTAAGGTTCATTTTCTTTTTTTGTGTGTGGCCATTTCAGCCCACTCTGGGTGCTGGGCTGGCATGGCATGTGGTGCCAGGGATCGAGCTGCGGTCTCTGCACTTGCCTAAGCTTGCCTAACCCAGTGCTTTAGACTGCAGAGCTAACTCACCAGCCTTGTAAGGTTCATTTCCCATTGCGCCAAAACTTTCATTTCAGGCAGACTGACAGTTGCTTTTCCCCCTATATTTGTGCTCTTGACTGCAGGATGTTGCAAATGGATGGTGGCAAGCTGATTCTTTGTTCACAGATTTTGTCTTCCCAGTGAGGCAATACTGGCAGTTGCGAATGTTGAGAGATTCCTTATCTGCTTGACTTCAGAGATGTGTTTCTTGGTGGATGGCTAATGATTTTGGAAACTAAGACATTTATGTATATTTCTAAACCAAATGCAAAGATCCTCTTCTTTCAGGCATGCCAGTTAGATAAATGATCTTAGGTTTCGCTGTTAGTTTGGGCTCATGTGTAATGACTTATAAACTATTATATTTAGATTTGTCAATCACCACTAGCAAAGATTCAAATTCTGAGAGCTGAATACAAGACATGTAACCCATACAGAAGTTGCTGCATAAGACCTGGGAATTTATGTCTTCATGGCTGGGGGAATTGCAGTGCTCTATGTCTTCCCAGGGCTTGGCTCTGGTTCCCTAGGAAACAAAGGAACAGCCACTACTTCCTGTCCATAGCTCTGCTTCTCTCCCTGTGTTAGCCAGCATTGGGACAAGCACAGTGCCTGGTGTGAATGCTGCTGCTGCTGGGGCAGGAGTTCTGGAGACCCCCCTTGTCCTTCTGACATCTTCATTCAGCAAGTGCTTGCTCTGTGAACCGAGAATATGAGTTCCTGCAGGTGGGCAGAAAGAGCAAAGGCAAGTCTAATTAATATCCAGGGAGAAATGTCCTGGGACTTTGTTTCTCAGATACCAAAATGCAATTGATCTTCATGTTTCTTTACACTAAAAGTCATTAATAGCATAACTAGGAAGGAATGACTAAGTTCGTATACTTGTAAGATTACCAAGATTTGTAATAAAGTAGAATTACAAAGTATAATAAAGCATTCGCAAAACATAAGCACTGCCTGCTTTCCTTGAAATAACTTTCTTGCAGAAATATTGATGAGCGATTGTGCTGCTAGTTGTTGTGTATAGCACTCACTGTTGTGTCTTAAAAGTAGAAGAGTCTCAGCCTTGACTCTCTCGATCCCTCTTCATCTGAACTCAGAAGCACTGCTGAATTGCTTGTGTCCTCCTCTCATCAAGAAGGAGATTGACCTCTTCCTATCTCAGCACTGCTGCCATCCCTCTGCTTTTACAAAGGGTGTCTGTTTCCCAAACATGGTAGTGCATGGCTATCATTTTAAAGTTTGTGAGGCTGAGGCAGGAAGAATGCATGTGTGAGCCTAGTTTGAACAACTTAGCCACAGAGCAATAACTCCAGGGGGGGGGGGGAAACAATTTGAACGCTCAGTGTAAAGGCTATGATTAGATCTATAAACTCATGGGAGGCAAAAAGGTAAAGGAGTGTGAGGGAGTGAGGCAGAGAAAGAAACACAGAAGTGGGAGAGAGAACAAAAAGGAAAGAAAGTAACATGGGAACAAAAAAGAAGAAAGGATAAAGACAAGGGAGGAAAAAAATAAGAAAAATATCATGAATAAAGGAAGGCAGAAAAGAAAGAAGGAAGAAAAGAGACAAGTAAGGGTGTGAGCAGGGCTCATGGCGATGGCCGCGGTCTGGATGAGGTTTGAGCATTTCTGCTCATACTTTCTGTGGAGAATGAGAAGGAGGAAATGTAATCTTTTGAGATGTTTACAGTGGGATTAGTCTTCAGAGTGGCAGCCCAGGATGAACCTTGTTCGCTTCAGGAGAAGGAGGACAGGAATAGAGCAGACACAGCCATGCTCTCACCATCTCTCCCAGAAAGCAGATGCAGATCTGCCATGGCAACACAGCCTCAAGGCAAGAAAGTCCTTGGTTTCTGACAACTCCTTATGTGGCAGTAGGGTGGCAGGATGACACAGGACAAGACATACCTCAACCTTATGAGTGCTGGTGCCAGGAGGTATCAGGACATCTACTGTGCTGTCCTATTGCCCTCCATGCCCTGTGTCTCAGGAGGTCAGTGCTGTGTACAGCTAGACTGGCTTCTAGAGAGAGCTTTGAACAGCATTTGGACCTATGAGGCAGCCTCTTCCTGAAGAGACTATTTGCAGGGACAGCCCTTTGCATTTCAGAGAGGAGCACCCCAGCTGTAACTCTCAAGTGTGACCTGAGCCTTCAGTGCTCAAGCCGAGAGCTCTGCACTGTCTGCAGGGTGAAAGGAGGTGACGTCACCTGAGAAGACTAAGTGTGAGAGCATCTTCTGTTGGCTCCAGTGGGTCTGGGGTCAGCGATCAGCACATGTGCCCTTGCTAGTCCGGTCTCTCCTGACGTGAAAAGAGGAAGAGGGGTCAGGGAAGGCCTGGAAAAAAATAAGAAGTTTTCTTGTAGATATTGCAGTAAGCAGTAGGAAGCCATGCCCAAGTAGTGAGATGCTCTGACCTACCACAATGCCAAGTCTGAGACAGTGGTCTTGTTCTATGGGTTACATGTTTGTTTCCACTCTCCAGAGTATCTACTCTTAGTTGAGTAAATAATAGGCTTCTGGCTAGGGATCAGTATGGTGGTTCATAGGGGATTTTACAGAGAAGATTATTCTTTTGCACATTACCTATGGGAAGGGAAATTGGGGACAGAATAACTTATATAGACACAGGTGTGACAAGCTTCAGACCAAAACCACAAAGTTGTTTGGAAATTGTTTGATGCTAATCACCTGTATTATCTACTCTCTAAAAAGGGGAGCATTTTACCCACCTGAGGGATCTATTTTGACATCGCACTGTACAGGGGCATTTAAAATGAGTAGTATAACAGAATGCATATTAAAATAATGAACACTGAGATTCTAAATATCTCTAAAAAGTAAATACCCTCACACTGAAGTGTTGCTCCAGGGTCTCTAGCTGCCTGTAACACTTATTGCCTTGCTTTTATATTGAGCGATATTTTGTGTTTTGTCCTGCATTTTATTATATAACTAATTTAAAGTTCAGGAGAGACTGCTCCTTGCACCCACTGTGTGGAGGTGCAATGAATCTGCTGGTGGTCGTTCCACTAAGTGAAAGTGTTACCAATTGCTGGGCAACTTCAGGGACCTGAGGAGTCTGGCTCCCACCCATCACCCATACAAAGGCTTTACTGAGCTTCCCTTCACACCAGTCATGAGAGCACTGGTGAGCCCTCTGCCACCACCCCACTGTCAGAAACCTTACTGATCCACACCTCACTCCTCTCCCGCCACAGATCAGTCCGGGTGATAATTGGGAGTTCCATAAATACCAAAATGAAGGAGCAATTGGAAATCTAAGTTCTCCAGCTCACAAAGAATAAGTCCAGCAGACAAGGGTGTATAAGAACTTGAAAATCACACACTTAAGCCGGGCGTGGTGGCGCAGGCCTGTAATCCCAGCACTCGGGAGGCTGAGGCAGGAGGATTGTTGTGAGTTCGAGACCAGCCTGAGCTACAAAGTGAGCTAAGGCCAGCCTGAACTGCATAGTGACACCCTGTCTCAAAAAGATAAAAAAAAAAAAAAAAAAAAGAAAATCACACACTTGAAGTATTTGAAATGACATAAACTGAAGCAAATAAACAAATCCATCAGCTACATTAGAAATAAGATTAAAGGGCTGTTGAGATAGGTTAGTGGACTAAGCACCTCATTTGGCAAGCAGAGGGACCAGAGTTTGATCCCTGTCACCAAATGATATGACAACCCCCAACCCAGGATGTGCTAAACCAGTTCCCAAGACTGGGTGTGGTGCAGCACACCTGTAATCCCAGCACAGGGGAGAATGAAAACTGGAGGATCACTAGGAGTGTGAGTTGCACAGTGGGACATTGTAGCATATATATATATATATATATATATATATATATATATATATATATATATATATATGAAATCATATCAGAAATAATCTATGATCTCAATGGTCAAAGAAAAAATGATAGCAATCATGAAAAAATCATTCAGCACATCTAAAGAAGGTATAGATTAAAAACAATAAAGAATGGAAAAATGATAGGGATATTGAATGAAACAATGTAAGAAAGAATTAGAATGCATGAGACAGATGCACATATCCAGGAAATGAAGAATTCCATTGAAATTTTGCAAAATCAATTGAACAAAGCTGAAGATAGACTTTTAGATCTTGAAGAGAGCAAGGAAGCTAATTAATGCAAAGGAAAGATTTCTTAAAATTAATAAGAAACTAGGGAATAACAATTAGAATAGAAAATGATGCAAAGAAAAAGATTACAAAATTTATAGGAGTCAGTGGAATAGAAGGAGTCAGCATCAATCACATAAACAGACTATTTACAGAAATAGTAGTAGAAAATTTCCCAAGCATGAGAACAGAATCTGACACAGAGTTAAGTGAGGTATATAGAACACCAACTAGCTGCAATCAAAATAAATTTATACCAAGACACATAATAATCAAGATCTTGGAACTTCAGCAAAAGAGCAGATATGAAAAACTGTCAGAGAGAAGAGATAAACTAAACTAGCAAAACCATAAAAATCATGGCAGATTTCTCAACACAAACCATCAAATCAAGAAGAGCTTGGACTGAAGATCCTGACACAAAATAACTCCAACCCACATTTTTGTAACCTGAAAAACTATCTTATTAAACTTAATGACAAGATAAAAAACTTCCATGAGAAAGAACAACTGAAGAACTTCATGACCACCAAGCAAACCCTACAAAGAGTAGTGACATATTCTGAGAAGAGACAGAAAAATCCACAACTTCAAGGACAACGACAGGAAGGAAATAAGCAACAAGGCAAGTAATTAAAAAGAGGGGAAATGTATGGAACCTTATAGTAAGAAATAATATGACAAAGATAAGGTAATACATATCAGCAATAACCATCAAGGTAAATGGCCTCAATTCACTAATCAAAAGAAACAGACTTATAAAGTGGACTAAGAAGCAAAATGTAACGATATGCTATATACAAGATACACATTTAGCTCAAAAGGAAATTTACAGACTACAAGACAAAGTATGGAAAATAATGTTCCATGTCACAGGGACCCAAAAAAGATGGATATTTTAGGTGATGAAAATATTAACTTCAAACCAAGAATGATTAAAAGAGATCAAGAAAGTGACTATATTCTTATTAAGGGAAAATTTCAACAGGAAGAAATAACAATCATAAATATATGGGCACCCAGAGGAAGAGCACCCAACTACATAAGACAAAATTGAGAAGACATCAAAAAACAAATGGACAATAATACAGTTGCACTGAGAGACTTTAACACTCTACTGTCACAAAGAGATAGATCAAATAGGCAAACTATCACTAAAAAAAAATAGCACAACTAAACCAAAATTCTGAAGAAAAGAACTAAGTAGATTTTTAGACAGTGTTCCACTGAGACACAGAATACACATTCTTCTCAGCTGCCTATGGGACTTTCTCTAAAATGCAACATATACTACCACATTGAGCATGCTCAAGTAAATGCACATCTAAAGAAGATATAGATTGCACAGGAAGTGAAATTATCCCACTTGTACCACCTGAACTTAGTGTGATAGAACTTAAAATTATTTTCTAGAATTATTTTATTAATTTTAATGAGAAAAAAGCAATGAAATATTTTTGAAACAGGTTAGTAGGACAATTATAATAAATAATACATTGCATATTGTTGTCTTCATAGTAGTTATCCAGAAAACACAATGCAGACATGATAACTTGTCTAAAAATATTAGTACAAACATTTCTTCTCATTGAACAAAGAGAAAGTAACTGTCATTGAACAAAGAGAAAGTAACTGTACATACACAGACATGTGTGAATACACATATTTACTAAAAAGTAATCCTTCATTTATATCCCCATTTTTGTTTCCTTTTGTCAGAGATGGATGTTCCATTGCTGTTAAAGAAGCTCTATTCGGAAAGGTCTTTAAAGGACCTTTTTATGCTAGATTACAATTAAAATTGTATGTACTTGAATTCAGCAAAATAACCCAAGAAAGTCCAATAGTCCATAACAGTAGTGGGTTATCAGCAGAACTGGCAATGTCAGAAGTTGTTTACTTGAGCCTTTTACAACTTAGCATATTGATATGGCTTTAATTTTTATACCTCATTTTTATACTTTTTTGCTGAATGGTTAAGGCCAAGTTAAAGCAAGACCTATATAACTATAAATGTAACTTTTGTATCTGATAATGTCAGTCAAATCCCCCAGGATTTACTCTGAAATCATGTACAGCACCTTGTAGATCTTTTGTCAGTCTCAGCAATATGGATGAGTCATGGCCATTGCCTGACCAATTTGCTCTTTGTGAAGGAGAGAAGTTTTGCTGTCTGTGTGACTCCCTTAGGCAAACTAGACATCACTGATTATTTTTCTCTGTGGCCTCATAGTCTCATTTAACAGAAAATTAGGGACACCACTGACTTACAGAATGTCACAGCACAGGTTCACGTAGGTCCTGAATCCTCACTGACCTTGAAGGGCAAGGACCAAAATATTGACTTTTCTTGTAGTCGCTCTTTTTGTCTAATATTTGGTCTGCAAATTTTAGCTGTTAAACATCCAGAAGAGAAGCTTAATATTATTACCCTGCAACAGAGGCAGTTGAGCTTAACATCACTATCTGTCTGAATATACATGGAACTGCTATTTTCCAACAAACATGAACATTCTAAACTTTAAATCCCTATGGAATGTTTAAAAAAGACAGGTTCACATTTTTACACACAAATCTACAAATCCAACTGTATACAATATGGTAGCAGCACAATCCTATGACGTTTATTTACCGTCACTGGTTTTCTTTTATTACCTCTATTTTTTACAAACATTTACTTTAAAGAGAGTGTAGAAATAATTGATATGATTTTAGAAGCAGTATGCATTTAGGTGACCTAAATGATACGTATTTCAGGCATGGATTTATTGTTACATATTGCTATCCTTAGTATAGTTGCTTAATTCACAGATATCAGCATGAAGAGATTGTGAGAGTGAGAAGTCTATCATTAACTGCTACTTTGAAAAACCTAATGGAGATTCTTAGGATTGTTAGCTTAGCCATCTCGTTTATATAAATGTGTTTTACCTGTGCCATAGTTCCTAACTTTTCTCCTTAATCTCTCTTCTTTGGTAGTCCATAATATCTTGCTTTCCATTTAACTATGCTATATCATTCAATTTCTATTTCTTATTTTGCATTCTTACACTGAAGAAGGGAGGCAGTACAATATTTACACAGGTGAGTTTCATTTATTTCACTTATGAATATATCTTCAAGTTGCTTCCACTTATATATGAAGGCTTTCAGTTTATTTTTCTTTACAGCTGAGTAATACTCAATGTATAAAAACACCACATCTTTTTCATCCATTACTCAGGTGACAGGCATTTTACTTGTTTCCAAGGTGTAGCTATCACAAATTGTGCTGTATCACTATGATAGGATCTTTTCAGTTATTTTTAAAAAATTCCCAGTGGATCGCTAAATTGAGTAGGATTTCAAGTTATAGGTTTTGAGAAGTCTCCACGCTGATTTCCGTAATGATTGCACCAGTCTACATTTCCTCCAGCAGTGGAAAAGTGTTCCTTTTCTCCTGAAGCCTCTCCAGCTTTTGTTGTTGGTTGATTTCTTCAGGATAACCATCCTTTCTGGTGTGAGATGGTACCTCAGTGTGGTTTTAAATTGCATTTCACGAATGGTGGGTGATGAGCACCATTTTTTTCATCTAATATTTGTTACTTTCATTTCTTCCTCTGATAAGTGTGTGTTCATCTTGGATGAGCTTTTGGACTGGGTCTTTAAATTTTGGGCATCTAATGTTTTTCAGTTGTCTCTAAATTCTAGAGAGAAGACCTCTTTATGAATGCATATTAGTTAATATTTTGCCATATTTTTAGGTTCTCTTTTTCTCTCTTCTACTAATTTCTTTTGAAGTGAAAAAAAAAACTTCTCAGTAAGAGGAGGTCCCAGTTGTTAATTATTTCAGGAATTTCCCTCCTATTTTGTTAATATTTCATGGCAGTTTTTCCTAAAACTACATCTTCAAGATTTCCACCTACTTTCTCTTTCAGGAGATTGAGTGTTTCTATTTTAATGCTTAGATATTTAATCCATTTTGACTTTAGTTTAGTGCACTGTGTTAGATCTAGGTCTAGTTTTAGTTTTCATTATGTAGAGAGCCTGTTTTTCCAGCACCATTTGTTAAAGAAACCATCTTGTTTTCCAGTGTGCATGTGTGAAAAAAGGAGCAAGAATTGGTAAAGTGAACCTGTTGTCAAAGTGTTGCAGCTCCATCTCTTAATCTATTCCATTGATCTTCAAGGCTATGTTTTTGCCAATACCATGCCGATTGCCGATTTTATCACAGTAGCTTTGTAGTATAATTTTAAGTCAGAAATTCTAATGCCTCTTAACTTACTTTTCTTGTCTAGAATTTTCTTTGCTATTCTCAGTCTTTTCTCGTTCCAAATAAATCTCAAGAATGACTTTTCTGTCTGTGAGGTGTGTTGTTGGTATTTTGATAGGGATTGCATTAAATATGTATAAAAATTTTGAGAGTATGGCCATCTTCACAAAGTTGGTTCTTGCTATCCAGGAGCACAAAATATCTTCCCATTTTCTGAAATCCTTTACAATCTCTTTTGCAGATTCCTGTAAATTTCATTTAATAGACCTTCTACTTCTTTAGTTAAATTCCTAAATATTTCAGTTTCCACAGTACTATTGTAAAAGTTATTGTTTCTCTAGGTTCTCTCTCAGTGTGTTTATTATTTTTGTAGGAAAATGTTACTGACTTTTGGGTATTGATTTTGTATGTCCAAATGCTAGTGAATTCATGTATTAATTCTAGTAGCTTCTTGGTGGAGTATTTCATGTCTTCCAAATAGAGTATCATCATGTTATATGCAAATAATAATAGTTTAACTTCTTTTTTACCTATTATTATTCTTATTCCCTTTATTTTTGTTTTGTCTAATGGCTCTAGCTAATGTTTCCAGAACTACATTGAATAAGAGTAGTGAAAGTGGACATCCTTGTCTTGTACCTGATCTGATAGTAAAAAAGTTTAGTTTTTCCTCATTTAGAATTATATTAGCCATTCAGTTGTCATAGATGGCTTTTATCAGACAGAGGTAGAGGACATTGACTCCAATTTTCTGTATTATTTTGAATGAGTGAATGAGTTTGGACTTTGCCAAAAGCCTTTTCTCCATCAATTAAGGTGAATATATGGTTTTTCCATTTGTTTCTATTTATATATAGTATTATTACATTTGTAGATCTGTGTATGTTGAACCATCCTTAGGATGAATCCTTCCTGGTTATGATGTATAGTCTTAGTGATATGCTGTATTCTGTTTGCTAGGATTTTATTGAAGATAGTTGCATCTATATGCATGAGGGAGATTGCCCTGTAATTCTTTTTTTTTGTTTCATCTTTCTCTTGTTTTGGTGTCAATATGATACCTACATCCAGGAAAGGTTTCAGGAGTATTGTTACCTTTTCAGTTTCATTGAAGAGTGTGACGAGAATTTAGTTTATATTTTCTGTATAATTCTTGTAGAATTCAGCTGTGTACCCATCCTGACTGGGACATTTCTTTGTCAGTAAGGTTTTCTTAAATTACATTTTGAATTTCATTGGTTGTTATTGAGTTATTGAGACTTCTTATATTTTCTTTTCTTTCTTTCTTTCTTTTTTTTTTTTTTTTTTTTTTTTTTTTTAGGACAGGGTGTACAGTGTGTATAGTATCTCAATGTGTAGATAGGACTTGCAGTAGTCATCCTGTTTACTGCCTCCCAAATGCTGGGATTACATGTGTGCACCACCGCACCCAATCTCAGTCCTTGTGGGGAGGGCCAGGCCCGGCAGGCCCGGGGATTGAACTCCCACCCACTGCATCTGCCTAAGCAGGTGCTTTAATTCTCTGAGCTATTTGGCCAGCTCTCCTATATCTTTTTGATTCAGTTGATAATTTGTACATTTCTATGAATGTGTCCATTTCTTCTGTGTCCTTTATTCTGTGAGAGTAAAGACTCTCAAAATAGCTGTTGATGATCTTCTCAATGTCCCTGGAGTCTGTAGCAATTCCACCCATTTCATTCTTTTTGTTTCATCTTTTTCTTGTTGCTCAAATTTGAATTTTTTATTTTTTTCTATTTGATGAAGTTAGTTAGGGCCTTATCAATTGTATTTAATCTTTCAAAGAACCAGCTTTTTGATTCATTTATGATTTCCTCTTGTTTTGGGGTTCTTGGCTTGATTTTTCTCTTCTTTTTCCTAGATGTTTGAGGTACAGCATTAGGATACTATTTCCCTAATGTGTGATTTCACAGCTATAAATTTCCCCCTATAACTAGGCTCTTTGCATCCCATCAATTCTGGTAAGTTGTACTTGAATTTTCATTGTATTGTAGACATTGCTTACTTTCATTTCAATGGTAGCTCATTAGTTGCTGAGTAGGGTGTTGTTTAATTTCCGTGTATTTCTGATTTTTTGTGGTTTCTTTTTGTCATTTACTTAGAGTTTCATTGCATTGTAATCAGATAATATGCATGGGATGATTACTGTTTTCTTGCATATGCTTACACATGACTTATGGACTAGCATGTGGTCTACTTTAGAAAATGACCCATGTGTTGCTGGAAAATGTGTATTAAGCTGTGGTTGGATTGAACATTCTGTATACATCCACTAAGCCCATTTGTTCCATGTTCTGGTTCAGTTCTGCTACTTCTTTGCTAATGCTCTATCTGCTTGAACTATCCTATTGGGATAAAGGTTGTTAAGCTTTCCTGCTAAGATTATGGTATTGAATATTAGATTTTTCATGTCCATTAAGATTTGTCTTATATATTTGTCTTATATAGTTGCTCCTGTGGTTGATGCATACATATTTCTGAGTGTTCTCTCTTCCCCTTTTATTTATCCCCTAAAAAGTATGTAGTGGCCTTCTCTATTTTGTTTGATCATTCTTAATTTGAGGTTGAGACTGTGTGCAAAGAGTATTTCTATGACTATTTTTTTCTGAGATCCTGGTGCAAATACTATTGTTTTCTATCCTTTGACTTTCAGCCTATGAATTTATCAGTTAAGTGTGTTTCTTGTATACAGCATATTGTTGGATTTTGCTTCCTAATCCACTGTACCAGGCTATTTTTTAATTGGTGAATTGAGCCCTCTTCCATTGATTATAATAATGGAAATATATTGCCTTATGATTGACATGATATTTACCTGTTGTTTTTTACCCTTTTTCCATGTATGTAATTGTTGGCCTTATTTCGTAGGATCTTTCAGTTCTCATTCATGGAGTTGTATTCACTTTAGTCCCTCTCTAGACTATCTTTCAGTTGTCTGAGTAGGGATGGCTTTGAGATCTTAAAATTCTTTAGCTGTTCTTTGTCATTGAAATATTTCACTTCTACATCAAAATTGAAAGAGATTTTTGTAAATGTTTTCTCCATAGTTTTATTGAAGAACAAATAGCAATGAGACAGTTTCAAATCAAATTAGTAGAACAGATTTAATAATTAATACATTGTATATTGCTTTCTTAGTGGTTATTTGTTGCACAAGGTGCAGACATGATATTCTATTTACAAACACTATTACAGAACAAGCCACTATTCATTGAATTAAGAGAATGTAGCTGTATACCTATCTTTTTTAAAAGCTGAATTATAGTACAGTTTCAATTATTAGTACTTTTTGCATTATCTTCCTAGTGGTTATCTATAGTACAAGAAGCAGACAAGGTATGCTGTCCAAACTCTATTAGTGCAAATATTTCTTCTCATAGAATTACACACAAGTAGCTGCATATTTATCCTAACTGTTCTGTATATATAAATACATGATGGTCCTTCCTTTGTATCCCCCTTTTTTTGGTTAGTCCTGTCAGAGATGGGTATTCTATTGTCATTCAAATATTATAGGTGCTTGAATTCAGCGAAACACTCCAACTCAGTAGAGTATTCCACAATAGTAGTGGGTTATCCGAAGAAGTTGTTGACTAAAGCCATTTACAGCTCAGCATATTGTTATGCTTTTATTTTACACCTAGTTTTTAAAGTTTTTTGCTGGATGGTTAAGACCAAATTAAAGAAGACCTATACAACAAAAAATGTAACTTATGCATCTGATGAGGTCAGTCAAATCCCGTCAGGATTATCCTGCAACCCTGTACCTCACTTTGTAGTTCCATTGTTAGTGTCAGCTATGAGGGTGAGTCACAGACATTGCTTGATCAATTAGCTCTCTGTGGAAGCCTGTGAGAAAGTTTACTCTCCATGTGACTCTCCTTAGGCATAGTATACATCATCAGTCACATTCCTCTCTGGCTCCATAATCTCCTTGATCAGCAAATTTCGGACACAACTGAGTTTCATGAAGTTACAGTACAGGTTCTGCTATGTCCTGAGTCTTCAGAGACCTTGAAATGTTAGGGTCAAAATATTGGCTGACCTTGTAGCCCTTCCATTTCTCCAATTTTTGATCTGCAAACATAGGTTGTTAACCATAAGGAAGAGAAGGTTATTATTACCATGCAACATATGCAGTTCAGTTTGCCCTACCGATATGTCTAAATATCAAACATCTTAGGCAAAATGTGGAACAGATATTTCCTATCAAGTACTGATGTATTGAATTTTAAGTTCTAATAGAATATGATAAAAAATTTAAAAAACAATACTGTACACATATTATTAAATAGAAATTTAGAAATCTAACCATGTACAGCCTTGTAGCAAAATAGACTTGTAACATTTTTTCCTTGTGTCTTTTTTTTTTACCAAAAAAACAAACAAAAAAAAAATGATTTTGCTTCTGAGACAGTAGAGTAGTAATTGGTATGTCGTGACAGGAAGTATGTATTTACCACATCAGAATGTCAGGCATTCCAAGCGTGACCCTTCCATTACACATTGCTACCTTCAGTGCAGTTGCTTGGTTCACAGGTATCAGCGTATATAGTTAGTCTGGTTGAGAATCCTACTATTTAACTACTACTTTCAAAAACCTGCTGATGTTTCTCAGGATCTTTACCTATTCCCATCTTGTGTGTACAAATATATGACATTGCCCCTGCCCTGTTTCCCAGCTTTTCTCTGTATCATGTCCTCATTGTTCAATCCTCAAATTCTTGCTTTCCTTTTAGTTGTGCTATACCTATCTATTTGTATTCTTCTTTTGATTTCTTATAGTAGGCAGACATATGATATTTGCAGAGTTGAATCTGGTTTATTTCACTTATGAATATATCTTCAAGTGGTACCCACTGAAGTATAAATGCTTCAAGTTTATCATTCTTTATAGCTGAGTTATGTTGAATTACTCTGCTCTGTGCTTTAGCTTTCATGGTTTGTCCCATATTCTGATGGGTTTTCTTTTATAAGTGATCTGTTTGTTTTTTATAGTGGCTTTTAGTACGTTTTTCTTGTCCTATATTTCTGGGATCTTGACTATTGTATGTCTCATTGTATTTTTAATTTGGTTGAATTTATTTGAAGTTGTGTATGCTTCGGTTAACTGAATGTGAGGTTATTTCTTCATATTTGGGAAGTTTTCTGCTATTATTTCTCCACATATTCATTTTATATCATTTGTGTTGACTCCTTGTTTGTCATTGATGCCTATTAGTCTCACATTGTTTATCTTTGGATCACCTTGCATGTGAAGAATTATTTTTTCCTGCATCCTTCTTTTGTTTAAGAGATCTTTTCTTACCGTTTCATTAGGTGTGACAGCATCTTCAAGATCTGAAACTCTATCTTCACTTTCACACAAACAGTTTGCAAGTTTGTGATTGAAACTTTAAGTTCCTCTGTATATTTTTAACTTTGCTACTTGTGATCTATTTTTTTCTGTATTGCTCATTCAAGGAATCTGTTACTTTTCTAACCTGTATTTTTTTGTTAGTGTTTTCTTGAGAAGCAGTCATTAATTCTTTTACCTTAGAGCTTATTTTTGATCAGATTTTCTCTATATGTTTCTGAATTTTATTTTTTACTTCAGGTGCTATTATTTCAGATATTTGTTTTTTTTTCATTTCAGAGATTAATTCCTATCTGAATTCCTCTATACCTTTCTTCTGTTGTTTCTTTACTTCAGCCACTATCAGTTCTGACCTTTTTGCTATGTTAGTGTCTTCTGCACTTGTTCTGCTTGGGCTCAGTACCTGAGACTGCACTTTGCTCTTTCTTTTTGTCATTTTTCATAGCACTGTCCTCTGACCTTGCTGTAGTGCTTTGGTGCAGTTATAACCTTAGCACCTATGGAAATTCGGGTACAGATGTACTAAGTTTGAATTCATCTGGTTGTCTTGTTTTCG
Organism: Ctenomys sociabilis; assembly: GCA_004027165.1. Taxonomy (NCBI): domain Eukaryota; kingdom Metazoa; phylum Chordata; class Mammalia; order Rodentia; family Ctenomyidae; genus Ctenomys; species Ctenomys sociabilis. Next base: position 49,271 of record PVKA01007525.1, on the reverse strand, counting down.
TTCTGGCTGCTGTGTTCAGCTCCATCCTGCTTCAGCCCTTGGAGGTTAACCTTTTGTGCCCTCTTGCAATATGTTCTGCTCCTGGATTACGTGCCTGGTTTTGACCCTACAGCTTCTGCATGGATTTCAGCTGCAGAGCTTCACCCCAGGCTTCTAAGCCAGGCCTGGGCTACATCTCGTGGGATCTGAGGGTGGGCAGAGAAGTGTAGAAGTTCTCACACACACTCACTGGGCCTGGGCTTAGTCAGGTCTGGATTGGTCCCATGTGCACGGTGGAAGTTGTCACAGTGTGCATTTGGGATCGCCCTGCAGGTGTCTGGTGGGTTTTCAGAGTGTGACAAAAAGTCTCACTTATGAGGAGGGCCTGGACTTGGTCTGGAGATGTGCAGCATATGCAAGAGAGCACAGACGCTCTCCCACATATTTGCAAGGTCTGGGCTTGGCAGGCCTCTACATATATTTGAATGTGCTTCATCCATTTTATTTATTTCCTATATTGTTCTTTCAAGGATTCATTCTTTTTTATTGTTGTATTTTTTTTTAATCAGTGTCTTCATTAAAAGCACTTAGTAATTCCTTCATTATAGTTTTCATTTTATTTTTCATTTCAGATATGATTTCCGCTGTACGTTTCTGCAGTTGTTTCTTACTTCACACATTATTAGTTCAGAGATTTCAGGTGTGTGATTTCAAATTTAGTCTATGCTATTTTCTTCTGCATTTGTTGTGGGAGGGCTCGGGGCCTGAGAATGCATTTTGCTCCCTTGCATGTCATTATGTATAGCGATGTTCAATAACTTTTGTTATGGAACTTTAGTGCAGTTATTATCTCATCACCTACCAAAATTCTTCCCCAAGAGTGATTATGTGGTTAAGGTAGTTACAGTTTTGTATCGCAGAAGTACAATTAGGAACACTAATAATGTTAGTGTTATTTAGTAGTTGATAAACTTCTGTTACTCATGGGGTTGTAGTTTAGACAATGCAATTTAACATTATGTTTGTGTAGCTGGGCAGATATTAAATTGGAAATTTGTATTTAAATTAGTTTCCCAATGTGATCACCTCCCTTCAATGTACATGGGGGTGTTCCTTTCAGACTAGTGCATTCTAGTTACTGTTGCCCTCTCTCTCAATCAAGAGAGAAAAAACAGGTGTTCTCAGCTTACTGGGTTCAGATATATCAAATTTGAACTCGTCTATATTTGCCTGGCTTCAATCTGGCTTCTGTGCTACATGCCTTCCTGTTGCAGCCCGTGGAAGTGAACCTGCTGTGCCCCTCTAGCTAGATCGTCCCTTCCTGGATTAACTTGGTGGGTCTGGCCCCTAATTTCTCTGCCATATGGTGTCACACAAGGTCTACCTAATGGAGGAGGTTTATGTGAGTGTGCAGAGGGTCCCACACACATGTCGGGCCTCTGCGCTTGCTGGAAAGGGATCTGTTGAGCAGGCTGCAAAACTGTGGACCTCGTTTCTGGCTGGAAAGTGATCCAGGAGTAGGCAAGCAGGTGGAAGTTCCTACATACATGCTATTTCTTGACTCTGGCTTGAAAAGTATCTGGTGAGCCAGTAGAAGGTCGCCTCATACACGCTGGGCCTGGACTCTGGTTGGAAACGGCAAAACTCAAAATTATTGACAAAAGAAATACAAAGCACCATAAAGACATGGAAATTAAATCACAGTCTCATGAACAACCAATGTGTCACAGAATAAATTAAAGAACACATTAACAATAATCAGAATAAAAAAGAAATGCAGATACAGCTCACCAGAACCTACGCGAAAGCTGTCTTAAGAGGGAAATTTATAACACTACGTTTTCACATTTGAAAAACAGAATGAGCCCATCTAAATAGTCTTGTGCTTCACTTCAGTCTCCTAAAAAGAATGAGCAAGTCAATTCCAAAGCCCAAGGAAGGTAGGAAATTAGAAAGATGAGACCAGTGATTAATGCAATATAGATGAAGGAAACTGTGCAAAGACTTAATTAAACCTACAATTGATTTATTGATAGAATAAATAAAATTGATAAATCCCTAGTCAACCTCATCAAAAGAGGAAAGAAACCCAAGACCAGGCCTGGCTAGTGTGTGGTAGAGATTCCGTGCTCTCCTGGGCCTGTTGTACCCCTGTAGACCCAGCCCAGCCCCGGCGTTTGACTGAGACATTCCACTGCAGTCTCGGGACCTCTCCACCACTCCAGACCCAGCCTAGACCCAGTCTGTGGGTGAGTAGTTCCACTGTGTTCTCGGGATTATTCCACACCTTGCATCGAGTATATAGGAGAAATTCTGTGTGCCCCTGCGCCCACTACCTCCCACCCCCAGAACTGGCTCAGGCTTGACAAGTGAGTAAAAACTTCCACCACGTTCTCCTGACCACTCCAGACTCATCACATGCCTGGTGAAGTCCTTGCAAAGAGGCTAGAGCCCAGAACCACCCAGCTAATACAGGAGAAGAAAATCTTATCAGAAGGGCACAATGAGTTCACTTCCAAGAGCTGCAGCACACAGAAGCTGAGCACAGCAGCCAGACTGAAGCCAGACACAACTGAATGAATTCAAACTTCATAGATTTGCACCCGATTTCTGTAGGTGTGAAAGTTACAACAGTACCAAAGCTCTACAGCAAGGGTCAGAAGAAAGCGATATAAAATGACAAAGAAAAGGAGCACTATGGAATCTCAGGGCACAAGGCCATCCTGAACAAGTGCAACAGAAGTAATGGGAAATCACAAAGCTAAACTGCCTGAATTAATACCGTCTTAAGCACAGAAACAACTGGAGAAAGGTATAGAGGAACTCAGGTCAGAAATAAGGTCTGAAATAAAAAAAGAAAGCTCTGAATTAGTAGTATCTGAAGCAAATAATAGAATGCAGAAACATATACAGGAAACAAGATGAAAAATAATCTGTGAAGTAAAAGAATTAATAAGTGATTCACAAGAAAACACTGACAAAAAATAGAGATTAGGAAAATGATGGATTATTTGAATGAGAAATACAGGAAAAAATAGATTGCATGAAGCAGAGCCAAAGAGATATAGAAGAACTTAAAATCTCAATCACAAGCTTGCAAAACTATTTGAGTGAAAGTGAATATAGAGTTTCAGATCTTGAGTTGCTGTCACAGCTACTGAAAAGGTAAGAAAAGATCTCTTAAAAAGAAGAATTCAGGAAAAAATAATTCATTACCTGCAAGGAGATTCAAGCATGAATAATGTGAGACTAATAGGTATCAATGATAAAGGAGTCAGTACAAATGATATAAAAATATAGGCAGAAATAATAGCAGAAAACTCCACAAATAAGAGGAAACAATCTGATGTTCAGTAACTGAAGCATACAGAACTCCAAATAACATCAACATAGTAGATAAGATCCCAGAAATTTAGCACAAGAATAATATACTGAAAGCCACTAGAAAAATACAAACAGATCACATATACAGGAAAGCCCATCAGAAAAAGAGACAACTTCTCTTCACAAACCATGATAGCAAGAAGAGCTTGAAGCAGAGTACTTCACCTTCTCTATGAAAACAAACACAAGCCCAGATTACTGTACCCTAAAAAAACTGTCTTTTAAGTTTGATGGAGAAGTAAAATACTTCCGCGATAAAGAACAGCAAAAGAATTTCATGATGCCAAAGCCAACACAAAAGAGACTACTGAAAGTTGTTCTAGAGAGGGACCAAAATGATCAGAACTCTGTGAAAGAGAACAGAATAAAATCACTAAATAGGCAAAAAATTAAAGACAGAAGAAAAAGGAGTAAGCAACAGTAGATAAATAAAATAACGTTGCAGGAGTGAGAACTTCTGAGACTCTCAGACCTATCCATCCCAGCCCGGCCAGCCCTGCAATTTCCAGGAGGCCCTGGTCCCAGGTCGCTGAGCAAGTGAGAACTTGTGAGACTTTCTCAGCCCCACCCACCCCAGCCCGGCCCAGTGAATGAGCGGGAGAATTCTGGCTTCCCCACATGCCTTCACTGGGGAGTGTCCTCCAGAGCACACACTCGCAAGACCTCTGAGAAAGTGAGAACTTCTGAGACTCACCTGGCACTGATCCAACCCAGCCTGGTCCTGTGAGTGTGTGGGAGAACTTCCGGGATCCCCTGCTCTGCCGGTGAGAGACCCAGAGAACAAAGCTCAAGGACCTATGTGAGTGAGACTTTCTACTGTGCTGGCAAGACCCCTGCAAATCCTTGGAGTCCCAGCCCACAAGCCCGCTGAGCAAGGGAGATTTTTTGTGATTGTTCTAGAACCCGATCCAGCCCAGCATGGCCTGGTGAATGTGTGAGAGAACTTTGGCGCTCCCTGGTGCTCCCTGGGCCAGGGACACAATGGAAGGGAACCATAGGCTGAACGTTGTGCCAGAAGGGATACAGCAAAAAAGGAGCTGAACTCAACAGCTAGATCCAGGCCAGGCATAATTGAAAAAAATTGAAATACAAGCAATAAGGAGTTAAAATGGTGAAATCACCACAGATCCAGTGGAAATTAAGAAGATAATCAATAGCTACTTTAAGAATCTTTATGCTCACAGACTAGAAGTCACCGAAGGACAAATTCTTCAAAAGTTAGAAATCACCAAAAGTGAATTAAGAAGATACAACTCTCAATAACTCAATAACAGCCAACAACATGCAAAACATAATAAAAAGCCAACAAAGAAAAGTCCAGGTCCTGATGGATTCACACCTGAATTCTACAAGAAATTTATAGATGATATAATCCCTACACCCATCAAACTCTTCAATGAAATGGAAAAGGAAGCATTCCTCCCAAAATCATTTTTAGAGGCAAGTATTATAGTCTTTCCAAAAGCAGGGGAAGTCACAACTAAAAAAGAAAACTATAGGTCAATCTCCATAATGAACCTAGATAGAAAAATCCTCTATCAAACCCTAGGAAATAGATTACAGCAAATCATCCAGAAGATCATACACCGTGGCTAGGTAGGATTCATCCTAGGGATGCAAGAATGATTCAGTATTTGAAAATCCATAAATGTAATACACTATATTAATTGACTGAAATCAAAAAACCACATGATCATCTCAGTTGATGGAGAAAAACCTTTTGACAAAGTTAATACTCATTCATGTTCAAAGTCCTACAGCAAATTGGAATAGAAGCCTCTACCTAAATTTGATAAAAGCCATCTATGACAACACAAGGGCAATTATAATTCTAAATGCACAAAAAGTGAAATCTTTTACTCTGAAATTAGGCACAAGAGAAGGATGTCCTCTATCACCCCTCCTATTCAATATAGTTCTTGAATCGTTAGCTAGAGACATTACAGAAGGGGAAGAATTAAAATGAATAAGAATAGGTAAAAAACTTAAATTATTATTTGCAGATGACATGATACTTTACTAGAAAGACCCAAAAAACTCCACTAAGTAGCAACTAGAATTGATACACAAATTCAGTAGCATAGCAGGATACAAAGTCAATATTCAAAAGTCAATAGCGTTCCTCTATACTATACAGATAGCAAACACACTGAGATGGAAACTATACCCAATAACTTTTACAGTAATACCATGGAAAACAGAATACCTTGGAACTCACTTAACCAAAGAAGTCAAAGATCTTTTCACGGCAAATTACAGTACCCTAAGAAAGAGAGTGTAGAGGATTTCAGAAAATGGAAAGATGCTCCCTACTCCTGGATAGGAAGAACCAACATTGTGAAGAAGCCATACTCCCAAAATTATTGTACAGATTTAATGCAATCCCTATCAAACTGCCACCAACATACCTCCCAGACATAAGGAAATCAATCCTAAAATTTATTTGGAACCACAAACGACCTAGAATAGCAAAGGCAATTCTGGCCAACAAAGACAAGGCAGGAGGCATTACAATTCCTGATTTGAAATTATACTGCAAAGTCACTGTGATAAAATCAACATGGTATTGGCAACAAATATTCAGTGGAATAGATTAGAAGATGCAGCGGCCTCTAGGAACACACTAAGCCACCTGATCTTTGAAAAAGTTGTCAATCACAGTTACTCAAAGAATGATAGCTTCTTTAACAAATGGTGCTAGAAAAACTGGCTTTATGCATGCCAAAAACTGAAACCTAAGTGAGATTTGTCACCATGCCCTGAGGTAACTTGAAAATAGATTAAAAATCTAAACATTAAAACAGAAACATTCAATCTCCTGGAATAGAAAGTAGGAGGAACACTTGAAGCTGTAATAGTAGGCAAACAGTTCATGAATAAACATGTATTCGCATGGGAAACTCTTGAATGAACTAACAACTGGAATCAACTCTTATTCAGAAATTTTTTCATGTCAAAAAAATCATCAACAAAGGGAAAAGACAGCACACAAATTTCGAAAAAATCTTAATTAATAAGCACTCAGACAAAGGTCTGATCTCTAGAATTTATAAAGAACAAAGATACCTTAGAGCCCTCAAATTTAAACACCCAATCCAGAAATGGGCATCTGAGTTGAATGTACTATTCATAGAGGACAAAATTAAAGTGAATAAATGTATGAAAAAATGTTTCACATCACTTTCCATCCATGAAATGCAATTTAAAACAACACTGAGATACCACCTCACTCCAGAAACAATGGCTATCATAAAGAAATCAACCAACAGCAAATCTTGGAAAGGATGTGGGGAAAAGGTAACACTTCTCCACTGCTGGTGGGAATGTAGACTGCTGTAAATATTGTGGAGATCAGTGTGGAGACTCCTCACAAATCTAGGACTGGAAATCCCATTCAAGTCAGCTATTCCCCTACTGGGAATTTTCCTGAGGTACCGAACACACCATATTGCAGTGATATATGTGTACCTGTGTTTATAGCAGCACAATATGTGATAGCCAAATCTTGGAAACAACCAAGATGCCCATCACATGAGGAATGGTTGAAAAAGATGTGGTATTTTTATACAATGCAATATTACTCAGCTATAAAGAATGATAAACTTGAAGCATTTACATTTAAGTGGATGCCACTTGAACATATACTCATAAGTGAAATAAGACATACATGTTCAAACATCATCATCGCCATAGTATAAGAATTCAAAAGAAGAAATACAAATGGAAAAGTATAACAACAACTAGAAAGGATTTAGTCAGACAGTTAAGGTAAACTGAACTGCATATGTTGCAGGGTAATAAGCAGTTTCCCTTCTAGATGGTTAACTACATAAATTTTCAGGTCAAATATTAGAGAAACTGAAGTGCTGCAAGGTTAGCCAACATGTGACCCTAGCCTTTCAAGGTCAGTGAAGACTCAGGACATAGGAAATCCTGTACTGTAACATCATGGATATCAGTTGAGCCCCAAATTTTCTGATCAAGGAGATTATAGAACACAGTGGAATGTGATCAATGATGTATAGTGTGCCTAAGGAGAGTCACATGGAGAGAAAACTTTCTCTCAGGATTTGACAGAGAGCAAACTGTTCAAGCAATGGCGTGACTCATCCACATGGCTGACACTGACAAAGGATCTACAAAGTGAGGTACAGGGCTACTGGATAAACCCTGAGGGGACTTCACTGACCTCATCAGATACAAAAGTTTCCTTTTTTTGTTGTATAGGTCTTGCTTTATCTCATTGTCAACCATCCAGTAAAAAAGTATACTAGCGAGATATATAAAATAAGGCTATCGTAATAAGCTGATCTTTAAATGGTTCTAGTCAACTTCTTTGGACAACCTAGTACTATTGTAGACTGCTGGACTTTGTTGGATTGTTTAGCTATATTCAAGCACCTATAATAATTGAATGACAATAGAATACCTGTCTCTGACAAGAATAACCCTAAAAAAGGGAATAGAAAGGAAGGACCATTCTGTGTTTGTATAAACAGTACAGTTATGATAAATAAGCAGTTGTTTTGCATAATTCTAGGAGGAGAAAGATTTACAGGAATAGTGTTTGGACAGGATATCCTGTCTGCTCCTTGTACTATGGATAACCACTAGGAAGATAACAATGTAAAAAGTATTAATTATTGAAACTGCACTATAATTCAGCTTTTAAAAAATGATAGGTATGCAATTACATTCTCTTATTTCATTGAATAGAGGCATCTGCTCTAACAGTTATTATAAAAAGAATATCATGTATGCACCTTGTACAACAAAAAACTATGATAAAAACTATATGCAATGTATTAATTATTAAATCTGTTCAACTAATATGATTTGAAACTGTCTCATTGCTATTTGTTCTTCAAAAAATAAATAAAATATAACATTACAAGCAGAAGTCAGTTTATCTGCATTATAAGCATCAATGTAAATGGACTGAATTCACCAATTAAAAGAAACATACTATCACATTTGATTAGAAAACAAAATACAACAGTATGCAGTATACATGAAACAGACAACTCATAAAAAATTCATAGGTTGAAAGTCAAAGGGTGGAAAATAATACTTCATTCCCCAGCACCTCAGAAAAATGCAAGGGTAACAATTCTATTCTCAGTCTCAACTTCAATTCAAAAGTTATCAAATGAAATAAACAAGTGTACAATATACTGCTTAGTGAAAGAAATCCAAGAAGAAAATGTAACAGTCATAAATATGTAAGTGCCAAACACGAGAGTACCCAACTATATAAGACAAATCTTGAAGGACATGAAATATCTAATATCCAAGACCACAATCTTAATAGTCAACTTTAATACCTCCTTATCCCAAAAAGATTGGTTAAGCAGACAAAAAATTAGGAAAGATGTAACAGAACTGAACCAGAGCTTAATTACATACCCAGGGGAAATTCAAAAGATTACTAAGAGTTACTTTGTGAATCTCACAGAATAGAAGACACAGAGGAATTGGACTGATTCTTAGAAAGGTACAAAGTACTGATAGTAAATTAAGAAGGTATAGAAACTCAATAACCCAATAACAGTCAATGAAATATGAAATGTAATAAAAACAATTGGAGTTAGAGAACATATACAGAATTTTTCACCTAATGATAGCTGAATCTATCTATCTCTCTATCTCTCTATCTCTCTATCTCTCTATCTCTCTATCTATCTATCTATCTATCTATCTATCTATCTATCTATCTATCTATCTATCTATCTATGTAGTTTTCTAAAATACACCTCATACTAGTCCACAGATCATGCTTAAGTACATGCAAGAAAACAGAAATTATCAAATGCATATTATCAGGCCACATTGCAATGAAACTGGAAATAACCAACAAAAGAAATCATGAAAACCCCATAAATATATGGAAATTAAACAGCAACCTATTCAGCAACCCATGGGTCACAACATGAAATTGGAGAATATCTGCCATTCAATGAAAATTCAAGAAAAACTGATCTGAATTTATGGGATGTAATGAAAGCAGTTCTTAGAGCAAAATTTATAACTGTGAACTGACACATTAGGAAAACCAAAAAGTGACAAGTAAGTACACTAATAAGACAACTGAAGGATCTAAGAACAAGAATAGAAAAATTAAGACAAAAGCCCAAAGATGGGAAGAAACTGAAATCTTTTACTCTTAGATCTGGCAAAAGACAAGAATGTCCTCTGTCACCACTCTCATTTAATATAGAGAGAAATAAAAATAATAACAATAGATTAAGGAGAAGTTATGCTATCATTATTTGTAGATGACATAATTCTTTACATGAAAGACCCAAGAAATCTCCACCAAGAAGCTATAAAATTAACACTAAATTCAGTAGCATAGCTGGATACAAAGTCAATACACGAAAGTGGATAGCATTCCCCTACACAGATAACAAGCACACTGAGAGGAAAATGAGAGAAACAATACCTTTTAAAATAGCACCTTAGAAAATGAAATATTTTTAAATTAATATAATTAAAGAAGTCAAAGATCTTGTCAAGGAAAATTATAGTACTCTGAAGAAAGAAACCAAAGAGGAATTCAGAAAATGGGAAGGATCAACATTGTGGAGATGACCATACCTTCAAAACTATTGTACAGATTTAATGCAATCACTATCAAACTACCAGCAGTATACCTTACCGATCTAGAGAAATCATTCTTAAGTTTAGTTGGAGCCAAAAAAGAACTAAAATAGCAAAGGGAATCCTGGGAAACAAAGACAAGGCAGGAGGTATTACAATTCCTGACTTGAAATTATACTGCAAAGCTACTGTGATAAAATCAGCATAGTACTGGCAGCAAAATAGACCTGAGGATCAATGGAATAGATTAGAAGATGCAGAAGCCTCTATGAATGTGTTCACGGACCTTATCTTTGAAAAATGGGACTAACATGCTTAGTGGAAGAAAGAGTCGCTTTAACAAATAGTGCTAGAAAAACTGGCTCTCTGCATGCCAAAAACTTGACCCATCTCTTTCACCATGCACTAAGCTAAAGTCAAAATGGATTAAAGATCTAAACATTAAAACAGAAACACTCCTTGAAGAGAAAGTAAGGGATACTCTAGAAGAGTTGGGGTAGGCAAAGATTTCATGGACAAAAATCAAGTCACATGGGTAATATTTTAAAGAATTATCAAATGAGACATTCTGCTATTGAGAAATTTTTACATGTCAGAAGAAATTGCTAACAAAGTGAAAAGACAACCCACGATTTAAAAAAAAAATCTGAAGTAATGAACATTCACCTAAAGGTCTGCTCTCTAGAATTAAAGAGAACTAAAAAGCATTAGGGCCCCAAAATTTAAAGACCCAGTCCATAAATGGGCATCCAAGATGAATATACACTTCTCAGAGGACGAAATTATACAAGCACATAAGTATATGTTACAATGCTCAACATCACTATCCATTCATGAAATGCAGTCACTAGACATTCTTGAAATGAAGACTAAAACGACACTGAGACAACAGAAAGAATGGCTATCATGTAGATATGAACCAACATCAAAGGAGAGGCTCTGGAGAAAAAGGCACCTTATCCTCTGCTTGTGGGAATGTAGAGTGGTGCAACCATTGTGGAAATCAATGTGGAAACTCCTTAAAATATTAGGACTGGAAATCCCATTCATACCAATTTTGCTCCTACTGGAAAATTTCCCAGAGGAACTGAAAACATAATGTTATATTGTGATATGTGTATCTATACTTATAGCCACACAATTTGTGATAGTCAAATCTTGGAAACATCCAAGATGCCTGTCACCTTTGGAACGGTTGAAAAAGAAGTGATAATTTTATGCAATGGAGTATTACTCAGTTATGCACTATGATAAATTCAAAGCCTTTATATTTCAGTGGATGCCAAGTGAAGATATACTCATTAGTGGAATAAACCAGCCAGATCCATATGAGTAAATATCATATTGTCTCCTTAGTGCAAGAACTCAAATGCTGAACTAACAGTTGAAAGGTACAACACAATTAAAATGAAAGTGAGAAGTTAAGGTTTACGTAATAAAGAGAGGGCGAGGAGAAAAGCTGGGAAACATGACTGGGGCAAAGCCATAAATTTATATGCATAAGTTGGTTAAGGCAATGGTATTGGGAATCTTTGGGAGGTTTTTGAAACTAGCAGTTAATTGGTAGGATTCGCACCCTGAGTAACTATATAAGCTGACATCTGTTAACTAAGCAACTTCTCTGAAGATAGCAATATGTAATAGTAGGATCATGCTTGGAATGTCTGTCATTCTGGTCTTCTAAATAGGTCTTGCTTGTCATGTCATGCCAATTACTGCCATACTGTCTGTCAAGTAAACATTTGTTTTAAAACAGGGGTAATAATTGAAAAGAAGAACACAAGAAATATATGACATAGGACTAGACTGCTATAATGCTGTGTGTGGTTAGATTTCTAAATTTCTGTGTGAAAATATGTAACTGTTTATTCCCAACATTTGGTTTTTTAATTTTTTCTTCATATTCTGTAGGACTTAAAGTTTAACATTTCAATACTTGATGGAAAATCACTGTTCCATATTATGTCCAAGATGTTTGATATTCAGTGAGGTTAAGCTCACTATTTATTAGCCTATGTTGTAGGCTAATAAAAATAGGTTTCTCTTCTGGAGAGTTAACAACTTAAGATTTCAGACCAATAATTAGAGAAAAAGAATGGCTGCAAGGAAAGCAAACACTTTGGCCCCAGCTTTTCAAGGTCAGTGAGGACTCAGGATATAGGAGAACCTGTACTGTAATTTCCTATAACTCAGTTGCATCACAAATCTTCTGATCAAGGGGATTACTGGTTCACAGAGGAACGTGATTGATGATGTAGAGTGTGCCTAAAGGGAGTCAGATGGAGAGAAAATATTCTGTCAGGTTTTCACAGAGAGCAAATTGGTCAAGCAACAGCCATGACTCCTCCACATGGCTGTCACTGTCAAAGGATCTACAAACTGTGGTGCAGGGTTTCAGGGTAAATCCTGATGGGATTTGAATGACCTTGTGAGATAATAAAGTTACATTTCTTGTTATATAGGTCTTGCTTTATCTTTGTGTTAACCATCTAGCAGAAAAGTACAAAAACGAGATATAAAAAGTAAAGCCATATTAATATGGCATCTGAGATGAATGTATATTTATCAGATGAAGAAATACATGTGTCAAGTAAATAAATAAAAAATGTTCAACATTATTGATCATTTAAAAGATGTAAATTGAAACAATACTGAGTTTCTATCTCACAAGAGAAAGGATGGCTATCATTTAGAATTTAACCAGTAACAAAATCTGGAGAGCATGTGGGGGTGTAGACCAGTACACCAACCATGGAAACCAGTTTGGAGAGGTCTCAAGGCTAGAAATGGAGGTATCATTCAACTCAGATGTTCCTCCCCTCAGCATAAAACCACAGCAACATATGTGCACTCATGTTTATAGCAGTGCAATCTGACAGAACTAAATCTTGGAAACAAACCAAACGTCTGTCATCTGAGGAATAGAAAGAGAATATGTGGTATTTTTTACACAATGGTATAGTATTCAGCTATAAATAAGGATAAATTTGAGGATTTTATAGATAAGTGGATGTAAGTGAAATGAATGAGACCTATATGTGAAAACATTGTATTGTCTTTCTCATGTAACTATGTGAAAGAGTAAATAAAATCTGAAAGGTGCAATACTCACTGTGAAAAGGTAAAGAAGCTGTTTGAAAGGAAGGAATTACTGAGACAAGAAGAAAGACAGGAAGTGGGGGGATATATCTATCTATGTATGTGGGATGACTTACATAATTATACTGTGGATTTCTGCTGGTCAATTGAAAGGACCAGTTAAGTACTAATTATTTTTTCTTTTTGATTTCACTTCTTAATTTCCTATAACTTTTTTTTACTTTTTCCAATTTTGCATGCGTATATCTGTTAATCTAAACAAATAAATTGAAGACAACACTATGCAATACAAGAAATACTGTTGGATTCATATTACTTTATTTAACAAAATTATGTATCATTTATAATTTTTTATTATCATTAATTTTTATCCTTTTAAAAATAAAACTAAAAAAATAAAATTTGAGAGGTGCCCAGTTTTCTGTCTTTGTACGTTAGAAAATTAGTAGATAGGAAATATACATTGATGACCATGGAACATAATGAAAGCAGAAGTGATCATGTTTTTAAAAGCGTTTTTTGAAGAATATTTTGATGATGTGAAGTAGAATTTCACCTGTGGAGGAGGAGCGCTAGCTCACTCTCCATTTGAGACCTTCAACCGTCCTCTGAAGGTATCCAATTCTATTATTTGTGTATGGTGACTCTGAAAGCTAAGAACTAGGAAATGCAAAGCCATGAGCAGGAGGCAAATTATTGTTAACTATCTGTTTCTTATTTGAATGTCTCAGAACTAAATTGAGAAAACAGTGATACAAATAAAGGCACAACTCCTTCCTCTTCCATTAACTTCATGATTAGAATCCTTCTCCTCAAAGGAGTCCTGTCCTGTTGAAGAACAACAGAGAGTTAGAGTAATAGAAGATTGTTGAAAATCTATACATTTTCTCACATTTTCCTCCTTCTAGTATACTAACCCACCAGTTCATTGTCTATTTCCTGATAGCAGTGACACAACTTCTTACTGGGATTTTGATAAATGGTTTCATCATGGTGGTGAATTCAGTGGCTTCATCAGGCAGAGAAGAATGGCTCCACTGGATCTGATCATTTGCTGCCTTGTGTCTTCTCAGATATGTCTCCAGTTGCTCATCTTCCTTGCATGTCTGGTTGTTCTGTCCCTCATGAAGTACTTGAGCAGATTTCTTTAATTTTTATTTTTATTTATTTATTTATTTTTGGTTTCTAATAAAAACTTTATCCTCAACAGTGGGGAACAAACACTTACATAGTTTTACACAGACATTTAGAAATCTAACCATATATAGCACTGTAGCAGGGCAGTCCTGTGACATTTTTTTTCTTGTGTCTTTTTTTCATTTATTACCCTTAATTTAAAAAAAAAAGAAAAAGTCTTTTACTTGAGAGAGAGTATAGTAATAATAAGTACTTCATGACAACAAGTATGTATTTAGAAGACCAGAATACAGGCATTCCAAGCGTGACCCTTCTATTACACATTGCTATCTTCAGTGCAGTTGCTTGGTTCACAGGTATCAGCATGTACAGTTAGTTAGGGTGAAAATCCTACCAATTAACTGCTAGCTTCAAAAACTTGCTAATGTTTCTCAGGATTATTGCCTTGCCCATCTAGTGCATATAAATGTATGGCTTTGCCCCTGTCATGTTTCCCAGCTTTTCTTTATTTTTTTTTTTTTTTTTTTTTTTTTTTTTTTTTTTTTTTTTTTTTTTTTTTTTTTTTTTTTTTTTTTTTTTTTTTTTTGTTTCCCAGCTTTTCTCCTTGCCCTCTCCTCGTTGTCCAGTCCTCAAGTTCTCACTTTCCTTTTAATTATGTTATACCTTTCTATTTGTATTTTTTCTTTTCAGTTCTTGTACTAGGGAGATTATACAATATTTACACATGTGGGTATGGTTTATTTTGCTTATAAGTATATCTTCAAGTGGTATCCACTTAAATATGAAGGCTTCGTGTTTATCATTCTTTATAGCTGAGTAGTATTTGATTGTATAAAGATACCACATCTTTTTCAACCATTCCTCATGTGACAGGCATCTTGGTTGTTTCCAAGATTTGGCTATCACAAATTGTGCTTTTTAATAAATATTTGGGGGCATTGGTTGTCCACGTGGCTGGGTGTTTTCTATTGTACCAAGATTGCAACCTTCCCTCACCACCTCCTCTTCTGGCTGAAGATGAGGATTTCCCAGTTTGTGCCCTGGCTGATCCTGGGATCGACAATGTATGCATCTATCTGTTCTGGCATCCAGGATAAACATACATGGACCATGACCCAAAAAGTTTTGCTAAACATTTTCTCACCAAACGCAACTAAAACCAAGGGAATAAGCATTGTACCACTTTCTATTCTGATTTTTCATCTGACATTGCCACTAACTATCTTCCTCTTTACTGTTTTGCTCTTGATTTTGTCCCTGGGGAGACACACCCAGCAGATGAGAATCATTGCTACCGGAACGCAGCTCCCCCACAAGGGAGCCCCTGTCAAGCCAATGCTGTCCATCCTGTCCTTCCTCATTCTCCACTGCTCCTACTACATGATGGGCATTTTATTCTTTTCTTCACTATTCCAGTTTGGAAGCTTTGTTTTTGAGTTCATCACCTTTTTGTCTGTTACCTACCCATCTATACACTCTGTCATCCTAATTTTAGGAAGTGATAAACTGAAAGAAAAGGCAAAGAAATACTTGTTCTGTGGTCAGTGCCATCAGTGAGAGGGATTTGTGTCATGTCAAAGGATGTAGAACGTCAACATCTTGCATGTGTCTGTCTTCTTTCACTCACCCAATAAAGAACCTGTACATAAATGCTCCTCTTCTTAGCCTGTCCATTATGAGGCACCATACAGATTCATTGCCTTTACAAAAGGTGACGTTGATCCATCAACTGTAACAAATGTTTCTATGTTCCATGTGAGTGGAAATGAGACACAGAGAAAGAGAACTCTGTTCCTTTCACATCAGCACTTCAGCAAATACTTGTTCTGTGAACCCAGGATGTGTTTTTTTGCATGTTCCCAGAAGGTTTTGGAGCAGCTTACAACATTTGGAAAGATATTCTTTCTGAGATACCAAGTTGTGATTCAGTTTCATGTATCTTTGCTCTAAAAGTATGCATTAATAGCACAAGAACGAAGTTATGACTATGTTCGTATACTTGTAATATTACCAAGATTTGTAACAAAGTGTAATAAAGCATTCTAAAAACATAAACACTCCCTTCTTTCCTGGAAATAACATTCTCATAAAAATGCTTAGCTATTTTTCTGATGAGTGTTTTGTGCAGTACTCATTGCTCATACCTTAGAAGCTTCTCAATATAGTCTCTCTGGTGCTGTTTTTTTCTGGACTCAGCAGCCCTTCACAGTTGCTTTTGTCTTCTTATTATTGAGCAGCAGTTAGACTTCCATATATTCTGGCAGAGTTTCTATCCCTCTGCTTTTAACTGGTCCTGCTACCCAAGCATTGTAGCACATGTCTTTAATTTCAGGACTATGGAAGGCTGAGGCAGGAGGGGAGCATGTGTAAGCCTAACTTAAACAACTAAAGACAGAGTAATAACTTCAGGAAAAAAAAAACAAACAAAACATTTCGAGGCTTCAGATGTAGTTCAGAATAAAGGCTCCAGCTATATCCCTAGAAACATGGGAAGCAAATAGCAATGTGTGACAGGAGAGAGAGAGAGACAGAGAGAGAACAAAAAGGCTCAAAGAAAGTAAGGTAGGAAGAAAAATCACAAAGAATAGATGAGAAACAAAAGGAGAAAAGAAGAAAAAGAAAGAATAAAGTGGCAAAGGACAAAAGGATAGAGGCAAGGTTTTGAGAGGGGAAAATGGTGATGGCAGTGGACTGCAGGATGTATTAGTGTTCCTGAGATTCCTGTGTGAAAGTTAGTCCTAGCTATGGGGAATGGCAAAAAAAAAAAAAAAAAAAAAAAAAAAAGTTTAGTGTCCTCTGCTGTTAAGGGGAGAAGAACTGAGGGTGTTTACATTGGGGTGAGTCAACAGAATGGGACCCATGATGAACCCTGGTGGCTTTGGGGTAAGAGGGGCAGGCATTGAGCAGACACAGCTGTGCCCTTGTTGTTTCTTCCATGCTACTCTGAAAGAGACTCTTCCAGGTTCTGGATTGAAACTGTGGCCCCAGAAACAATGTGTTCCATGTAACTCTCCAGTTGGCAGTAGGGTGACAGCATGAGACAGGCCTTGACTTCATCAGTACTGAAGCCAGAAGATGTCCTGTTCTGCCCATTGCTCTCTACTCCCTGCATTCCAGGAGGTCAGTGCCGTGCTGAAGTCATTCTTCTTTCCAGTGAGGGCTTTGAATAGAGTTTAGGGCAGGAGTCAGCCTCTTCTTGAACAGGAATCAGCAGGGAGAACCCATTGTGCTTCAGAGAGAAGCCCCAGACATGGACACATTCCATTGTGACCTTGAGCACTTCAGTGCCCAGCCAGGAGCTCTCCACTGACTGTTCTGGGGAAAGGAGGTAACATCACCTGAGAAGACTAAGTCTGAGAAATTCTTTTATTAGCTTTAGTGGGTTCAAGGGTCAGCATATGCACCTCAATCATCAGGTCTGTGTCTGACATGGAAAGAAGAAGGGGAGCCAGGGAAGACCAAGGCTAAACCAAAGTATTTTGCTCGTACATGTTGCAAAAAGTAGTAGAAAACCAAGCTTAGGAAGGGGGAGGGATTACTTGGATTTGAAACAATGCCAAAACTTGGGCTGTAGCTGTACTTTTTGGGGTCCATTCCTATTTCAACTCATCTGAGGGTCCACTCTTGATTGAGTAGATTTTGAGCTTGTGGCTAGTGGATCAGTTTTGTGGTCTACAGGGGATTTTTAAGATCAGATTATTGGATATTATCTACAGGGGATTGGATAGCTTACACAGGCACAGGCTTTTAGATTAAACCCACAAAGTTGTTTGGAAATAAATTGGTGCTGATAATCATCAGACCCTTTGTTCTCCACCTCTGAGGAGGGACTGAGTCTTTTATCTGCCTGAGGAGTCCATTCTGACCCTATACTACATATGGACATTTAAAATGTGAGTTGTGCAGCAATGTGAATATTGATATAATGAGGGTCCAGGGAGATGGCTCAGTAGAATAAGCACTTCCCTGGAAAGCGACAGGGTCTGAGTTCAATCCCCGGCTCCTCAAAAAAATTATATATGAATATAATGAACAGTGAAATTCTAAATGTCTTTCTAAAGTAAATGCCTTCATTCAGCCTCACACTGAGGTGTTGCTCTAATGTCTCTAGTAGCCTGTAACACTCATTGCTTTGCTTTAATATTCATTGATACTTTCTGTTATATCCTGTATTTTGTTATATATCTACTTTAAAATTCAGGAGATTTTCTTAGTGCTTTTTACATTAAAAAATTATAAGATGGGAGACATACATTGCTGACCATGGGACACAATGAAAGTGCAAGTGAAGTTTATTATTTTTTGAAGTATTCTCTGATGAATACATTGGTAATGTGCAGTAGAATCTCAGCTGTGCACAACTACTTATTCATGGCTGAGGGGAAGACTGAGGAGTGCCAGCTGGTTCTCCAGCCTATGAGACCTTCAACACTCATCTAAAGATATCCAACTCTACCATCTGCATATGGTGACCCTGAAAGCTAAGAGGAACTAAGAAATGCAAAAGCCATGAGCAGAAAGCAAATTATTGCTGGAATATCTCTTTCTTATTTGAATGCCTCAGAACCAAATTGAAAAAGTAGTGATATAAATAAAGGCACAATTCTTTCCTACTCTATTAACTTCATGATTAGCATCTTTCTCCTCAAAGGAGTCCCATGCAGGCTGAAGAAAAATAGAGCTTGAGTAATAGAAGCTTCTTGAAAATCTGTACCTGTTCTCTGGCTTCCCTTCTCCAAGCATGCTAATCCATCATCTCAGTATCTATTTCCTGATAGCAGTGGCACAGTTCCTTACTGGGGTCTGTGCAAATGGCTTTATCCTGGTGGCAAATGTGTTCGACTTCATCAGGCGGAGATACATAGCTCCTCTGGATCTGCTCATTTGCTGCCTGGTATCTTCACGGCTTTGTCTCCATTTACTCATCTTCATTGTGCACTTGAAAGTCCTCTCCTTCATAAAAATTGTAGCATTTGTTGAATATTATATAGCTTTTTTATTTTTAACAATTTGGGGGCTTTGGTTGGCCACGTGGCTGGGTGTTTTCTACTGCGCCAAGATCGCTACCATCTCTCACCCACTGTTCTTCTGGTTGAAGATGAGGATTTCCAAGTTGGTGCCCTGGCTGATTCTGGGGTCAACACTGTATGCGTCTATCAGTTGTGGCATCCAAGAAAAATATGTGTGGGCTACTAAGGCAAATAACTTGGTTGAACTTTTCACCAATAATTCAACTCAAAACAAAGGAATGGACACTGTACCATATTCACTTTTGATTTTGCACCTGACAATGCCATCAATTATCTTCATCATTGCTGTTCTACTCTTAATTTTCTCCCTGGGGAGACATGCCCAGCAGATGAGAACCCAGGACCCCCACAGGCGCATACCTGCCAGGGCAATGCTGTCCATCCTGTCTTTCATCATCCTCTACTCCTCCCACTACATGATGGCTTCTCTGTTCTTTTTCCACAAAGTGCAGTTTGGAAGCTTCCTCTTTATTTCATGCATCTTGGCATCTGGCACCTACCCATCTATACACTCTATCATCTTAATTTTAGGAAATGCTAAACTGAAACAAAACGCAAAGAAGTTCTTTCTGTGTTTTCAGTGAGGTTTGTGAGAAGAGCATAAATCAGCTGCGTGGATCTAAGCATCAATGTCTTTGTGTTTATCTCACCTCATTCACCTACTGAGAATTCTGTTAACAATTGTACAGTTCATCTCATAGAGCATATGTGCGGAAGCACAGATATGGATTTTTCTGCCTTCACACAGGGAGACAGTGGTGTGCACAGCACAATGTATATCCCTGTGTTACATCTATGTGAGATCTATTTGTTATAAAGAACCTCCACATTGCAAATAAATAGTATAGGGATCTTTGTACAGAATATCTTGCAAATGCACAAAATCCTACAATTTTATTAAAGAAGCAGGTATTGAAGAGGAAGGAAAGTATTTCTTTGAAGTTGTGATCTCAGAAAGGTAGAGAATACTATATCATCCTCAAATGTAATTCTCCAGATTTAAATGGAGATATGGTTCAGATGGGTTTAGTGTTCATTCCTTCTCTATCTACAGATTGAATCTTCCTCCAGAGTCAAAGATAATGAAGACCTTTTAGGAGGAAGGAATTTGTGGACAGGGAGTCCTTCTTATATTCTGTGAGCATATTCACTCTATCCTTCTTTTGGAGAACCTAGATGTTATAGTAATTCTGTCCAGCAAATGATAAAGAAGGTTGATAGCGGATAATAGAGAAGAGAGGAGTTTAGACCAGTGTAAAAGGACAAGAAAGAGGAGTTTAGATAAGAGGGTTCATTTTGCATCTCTCCAAGGTGTGCTTCTGGGACAGACAATGATTTGCACAGCTGTTGTGTGGCACTCTTGTGCCATTGGCTTCAGGAGCTTTCCACTGGCTGATGGTGACTACATTGTCCTACAACGTATGCTTCTCAGGGAAGCAACATTAGTACATGGAACGAAGTAGGTAGAAGAAGGTGGGAGTGTCCCCTTCCCCTTGCTTTACCTCATACATGTATATACTGCCAGACTGCCAATGATTTGAGAAATTTGTGGTTCATAGATATTACCAAAGAGCATTAAAAGCCATTAGATTCCAGATGAATAAATGAAATAAAAGTTGTTCTTAACTTTGGCTGCAAATTTTTGTTCATGAGTGATGATATAAAGTGGAGACACACTGACTAAATAAACAGGTGACTCAAAGAGAAGTGTCTTCCCAAGATCTGGAATTCTGTATGTCTTCATGGCAGTGGAAATTATAGTGCTTGGTGTCTCCCTAGGACTTGGACCTGACTCCTTAGGGAACCAAAGAGCAGACCCACTTCCAGTACAAACTTCACAGTTCTCCCCTGTGGAAGGCAACTCTGGTGATATCAGGGTATCTGGAGGAGAATGTTGCTGCTCCTAAGGAAGGAACAGTAGAGATTCCCCCCTTGTTCTTTTCACAGCTTCAGTTTAGCTAATACTTGCTAGGTGAACCCAGGATGTGTGTTCCTGCAGCTGGGAAGAGAGAGCACGAACAAGTATAGCATATGGGGAGAAATTGCAGAGGAATTTGTTTCTCAGATTTAACCTTGTGAATACATATCATGTATCCTTTTTCAAAGAGTGTTAGCTTATAGCAAACCTGAGAAGGTGTAACTAAGTTTCAATACTTACAATATTATCATGAATTATAACAAAAAATCCCAGAGTATAGTGCAGTAAATATTGTGAACACATAACCACTGCTTGCTTTTGTGGAAATCAATTACCTGCAAAAATGTGAACAAGCTATTGTGCTTCTGGGCATTGAGTGCAGCACTGTATCTGAACAGCAGAAGAGTTTCAGGCTAGTCTCTCCTGAGCCTGCCTTACCTGGACTCAGCAGCCCTACCAAATAGTTTTGCCTTTCTCCCATCCAGTAGGTTAACCACAATCTGTCCTGGATGAGCAAGCCCCTCTCCTGTGCTTTTATAAATGGTGCCTGTTGACAAAACACGGTAGTGCATGCCTATAATTCCAGGACTCTTGGAGGTTGAGGAAGGAGGAGTACAAGTGTGAACCTAGCCTGGAAACATGGCAACATCGTAATACCTTGATCAAATGATTGTAAGCCTAGAGATATATCTTAGACTAAAGACTCCAGGGAGTCTATAGTCCAAATTATTCATTGTAGTTGGGCCATTCTGTTTCTCTTACATGACCAAGAGGAATAAAACTGAGAGAAGACCAGTGGAAAGCCAAAGTCCTTGTAGGTATTGCATGATGCATTATGAAACTCTGTCAAGGAAGGCATGCGGCACTCATAGATGCAAAACCATCAACTTTGGGGCAGCAGTCCTGTGTTATGCAGTACGGTCACTTCTCCAACTCTCTGAAGCTCAACATTTGGTTCACTGGATATTGAGGTTGTGGCTAGAGGTTCAGACTTGCGGGCCATAACAGAATTGTCCTGAACAGATTATGTTTGGGACGTTTGACCTGGAAGGTAAATTCAAGTGTAGGTGATAACTTACACAGAGAGGGACAGGCTATTAGCTTAAAACTGAAAAGTTGTTTGGTAAATGTGCTCATAGCCACACCAAATCAACACTTTCAACCCTCTTAAATGGGCCTAGGTCGTTAATTATCTCAAAGAGTTCATTCTGACACTACAGTATACACAGATATTAAAAATGAGTATTGATACAATTTCCATATGAAACTATTAAGGTACATTTGTGTACTGGCTGATATACTGTGTCAATGTGAGAAGTTCATGTTTAATTGAGTGACTCAGTAAACAGGCAGGATTCTGACTATGTAAACATTCTCATCCTGTGCAAGGCGAGGACCTGGATACTGTGTGAGTTCTATACCCCCAGCCTCAGTGTAGCTTGTTTATAATACAAGGAGTAACCCTTGGCCCCTGCACCAGCTTATAGGTGCTTTAATCCACCGAGCTATTTGGCTGGCATTGTTTGGGGGCATTTAAACAGATTTATGTTGACAGTGAAGAGCAAAAAGGCAAGGAGGATAATTTAAAATTTTGAGAGTTTGGCCAGAAAGAAAGGGCTATGGACTGCAAAGATAGACCTGAGATCTACATTGTACAGTAAAAGCAAGACAGTAGAAATTTATATACAGAAGGCATTACAGGAAGTGGCTGGTTATTGTCCTTTGTTGCCTAAGAATTGCAAGGTTGAGGGACTTTGCACTGATGAGAAAGCTGCAGAGCACCATGTTCCAGAATGGAGGCAGCAGCTACACCACGTTCAAAAGTTGCACTGTCATAGAGAATTTATTCCACAGAATCAGGGTTAGAGTGTACACCAATCCATGGACTTGATCCCTACTGCCAAAAGAGAGGAAAGCAAGGCTACTGATCCGGCTGGCAGTATAATTGGGTATTATCCACATGGTTTTGGTTTTAGGTGCATTCAGAAGGCAGGAATTTTGAGGTTAAGAAGGTATCCAGGTAGATTTCTGAAGGCTTTGGAGGCAAGGCAGTATGCACCTGATTGGTTAGTGCATAAGGCTAGGAGTGAGAAGCACATTTATTAGGAATCCCAGAAGGTTGAAAAGCTGCTAACATGGATTGTTTCAGGAAAGCTGCACAGAAAGCTGGAGAAAGGAAAGACATCCCCAGACGAAAGCCATGGGAGCTGCCGGGAGAAGTGCACTGAGGTCCCATGTAAGGATTTTGGAGCTCACAATTTGTTACAGATTGCTATAGTTGTTCCATGTGGAACTATAGTATGTAATGTTTGTCTTTAGTTTTGGTCCCAATGGTTTCTATTCTGCTGTGCATACATTTTAGAATAATAGTGTTTATCTTGTGTCTTTCATTGTTGAAAGTGTTGAATTTTATTTTGTACAGGGGCACAAGCCAAAAGTTTGTCTTAGATTTTTGACACTGGGCACATAGGCTTTTGAGCGTTAAGGTAACTGTTAGTAATTTGACCACGCTTCAACAAAGACTATGTGGCTTTTGAATAAAGGGGTTGAGAGAGGGTTCTGCACAACTTGCTTGGGGGAGCATTGTCATCACAGTCATGTCACTTCAAAAGAACACAGATCTTCACAGCAGCTGCTTTCGCTTCCTTGGAGGATTTCCAGTCTTTCCAATTGGTGTGGACAGAAGAGAGACAGGCACGACAGACACTCCAGCTGCCATTCCTCCTCTGCTTTTTGATATCTTCTTCTTCTAAGAATTACTGCCCTCTTCCTTGGAGCAAGCAGAGTAATGGACTAAAATCTTTAATAACTGTAACCTAATAATAAATCAGCCTATCTTTTGTTTGTCCGGTATTTGTCTCAGAAATGACAGAAGAGTAATGGAGACAAATTTCAAATATGTCCAAATATCGAAATCTGTCCATTGTTCTAACAGTGGTGTTGAGAACTAGTGTCCACACATACATGAATCCTTATTGCCTTTTTTTATATGGAATAATACCCAGGCTTGAACCCTAAATATTTATTATATAACTGCTTCTAATTTTAGGAAGTTTTCAAATTTTCTATTTTTAACTATTAGAGAATTACTATGAAGGAGTCTGTTATTATGGGACATGGAATCTAGCAACAGTAGAAATGATACACGAGGGTGATTTTTAGAGTATCTTCACAATATGAAATTAATTTTCAAGAGTAGTATAACTACTCACCTGAAAGTATCCAGTTCAACTACTTTCTTATTATATCATGAGAATTAAAAGACCTATAAAATGCAAAATCAACAGCAAAAAGCAAATCATTGCCAGCCTTTCTGTTTCTTATTTGAATGTCTAGGACTGAACTGTGAAAGCAAGGATAAAAATAAGTGCACACTGCCTACCCACTCCATCACATTCATCATTAGGATGATGCTTCTGGAGGGTTCCCCATCTAGCTAAAGAAGAACAGAAGAGGTGATTGAAACTGTCTGAAAATCTAAGCTGCTGCTAATTTCAATATTAATGGATAAGGATATCCTAAATAATGAGTTTCTTGGGCTGGGGAGACAGTTCGGTGGTGTAAGTGCCTGCCTGGCTAGAACAAGGACCCAAGCTTGATCCCTGGTACCACATGCCATACTGGACTCTTAAAACCCTGGGCACTCAGGCCCCAAACCAGGCATGGTCCTAGCACACACCTGTAATCTCACTGCTGGGGAGACTGAGACAGGGGATCACTATGAGTCTGAACTGCGAAGTGAGACCCTGTACCAAATAAATAAACAAACAAACAAACAAAAAATGAAAATCTTTACATTTGTTTTTTACATCTTTAAAGAAATGGCTGATATTCTTTCTCACAACATGCTAACATATGATGTCATTATCCATTCACTTACAGCAGTGGCACAGTTCCTTACTAGTATCTTCATAAATGGCTTCATCGTGGTGGTGAATGCAGTAGGCTTTGGCAGGCAAAGACAAATTTTTTCTCTGGATCTGCTGATTTCTTGACTGGTGACTTCGAAGATTTGTCTGCAATTGGTCAACATCCTTCTTCCCCTGACTCTTTTTTCCTTCATTAAATAGTCAATGCTCCAGGAGCCGAATACAATTCTTACATTTATAAACATTTGGCGACTTTGGATGACCACATGGCTTAATGTTTTTTATTGCTTTAAGATTGTTACCATACCACACCCAGTGTTTTTCTGGATGAAAAGGAAGATCTCCAAATTGGTGCCCTGGCTGATATTAGGGTCTATGTTGTATGCAGCTATAGGTACTGGAATCCACAGAAATTACTTTTGGGTTGTTACTCTAAAATTTATGGGGCACCTTATGTCCAGTAATCAAACTCACACCAAAAGAATAGATATTGTAACACTTTCTGTTTTGATTTTCTATCTTACTATGCCATTAATTATCTTCCTCATCACTGTTCTGCTCTTGACTTTTTCCTTGGGGAGACATGCTTGGAAGATGAGAACCATTGCTACAGGACCACAGCATCACTGTTTCAGTGCCCCACTCAAGGCAATGGTGATCATCTTGTCCTTACTCATCTTCTACATCTGCTATTACAACAGTTGTGTTCTGTACTCACGATTTACAGTGTGGGATGTTCTTCCTTCAGTTCTAGGGCTTTATTAATGACAGCTACCCAATTATACACTCTGTCATCTTAATTTTAGGAAATAGTAAACTGAAACAAAATGCAAAGAAGTTCCTTTGGTGCGTTCAGTGTAGTGAGTGAGAGAGATCTGTATCAGTTGGAAGGATGTAGGAGTCAATGACTTCCCTGTTTATGTCTTCCCTGTTCTGCCTACACTCACGAACCAATGAACATCATGGCCATAAAGGTCCTGCTCATCATTGCAGCCCATGCATTCTGAGGCACACTTGTAGATCTGCTATCTTTCAGAAAGGAAACACTTATCTGCAAAAACAACAAATATTAGTTGTTTTTGTCAGAGTGCTGGCTATGATATGAACTGTCATCTTGCAAGATAAATGGTATTGAAATCTTGTTCCACAATGTCTTCACATGCATGAAAAACCATAACTCCCTTAAAGGTGAAAATAATGAACAGGAAGAAAAGCAGTGCTTGGCCTAATCATGGAATATATGTACTGAGTTCTATAGAACCGAAGTTAGTAGGATATCTTGTCCTCTGATTCAAGTGCGGCAACAGTTGATCCCTTCTTTATCTGTAGTTGATTTGTGTTCTTTTTCTTGGAGTCACAGATAATGAAGCCCTTCTGTGTCAGAAACAAGGATGAGGACAGGGAGCCCTTCTTCACTCCTCTGTACATGTTTTCTGTGTCAGCCTTGTACAGAACCTTGATATCATGGTGACACTTCCTAGAAAATGATGAAAAGGCTCAGATTTAAGTGAAAATAGGAGATGGAAAAGAGAAATGAGTTAATATTTGAGGGCTCATTTTGCATCTCTTTCACTTGTATACTCCAGACAGACAGTGGCTTGCACAGGTGTTGTATTGCTTTCTTACTGCATTGGCCTTAGGACCATCCATCTGGATGATGGCTATTTCATTGTCCTACAACATGGGAAGTTTTCTCAGTAAAGCAACATCAGTAGACTGTAGTAAGCTGAAGGGAGGAAGTGGGAGTGCACCCTTCCACATGATCTGTTACATAAATTTACTGCTGACCTGGCTATGCTTTGGGGAAATTTGTCATTCATAGATGTTTCCACACTTCATTCAAAGCCCTTTGCTTTCTGGCAAGTCAGCGACATAAAAGATATTCTGAACTTTGACTTCAAGTTTTGGATCATGTTGGATAATAGAAAGCAGAGATTTCATTTGCTTCCCAGTCAGTGAACCCAAAGCGAAATGTCTTCAAAAGATCTGCAAATGTGTGTGTCCTCCTGCCCATGGCTACAGAGTGTTTGGTGTCTTCCTAGGACTTCGACCTAGTCCCAAAGGACATGAGAAGCGGCCCACATTACCTGTCCACACCACAAAGTCCACCCTTCTGGACTCCATCTCTGGCGCTAGCAGAGTGCGTGGAGGTGAATGTGGCTGCTGCTAGGGAAGGAACATTGGAGATGCCCCCTTGTTCTTCACACAAATGAAGCTCAGCTAAAACTGGATGTGCAAACCCAGCATGCTTGTTCCTGTAGATGGGAAGTGAGATTAGGAGCAAGTCTAACATGTGGAGAGGAATCCAGGAGGATTGTGTTGCTCAGACACCAACTTGTGATTCCACTTCACATGTCCGTGCTCTGACAGTTATAGTTTAGAGCATACTTAGGAAAGTATGTCTGTTTTTTAAAAATAATTTTGAGAAACAATAGCAATGAGACAGTTTCAAAACCAATCAGTAGGACAATTTCAATAATTAATATATTTCATATTATTGTCTTCTTAGTGGTTATTCATAGTACAAGATGTAGACATGATATCCTGTCTACAAACACTTATTAGTACAAATCTTTCTATTCATTGAATTAAGAGAAAGTAGCTGTATATCTATCCTATCTTGAATATAAAGATACAAAATGGTCCTTCATTTGTGTCCATTTTTTTGTTTAATTTTGTCAGAGTTGGGTATTTCATTGTCATTTAAATATTGCAGGTGCATGAATTCATCAAAATATTCCAATATAGTCCAGTAGCCCATAATAGTAATGGGTTAACTATAGGACCAGAAATTTCAGAAGTTGACTTGAGCCTTTTACAGCTTAGCATATTAATATGGTTTTACTTTTTATACTTCGTTTTCACACTTTTCTGTTGGATGGTTAAGACTAACATAAAGCAAGACCTATATAACAAGAAATGTTTGAATACTTATAATATTACCATGATTTATAATAAACAAAATCCACCGAGTATAGTAAATATTGTGAAAATATAACCTCCACATGGTTTACTAGAAATAAATTTCTTGAAGAAATATGAATGAGCTATTTTGTTACTAGGCATTGGGTGCAGTACTCATGACTGTATTTGACTATCAGAAGACACTCAGACTTGTCTTTCTTGAACACTCCTTACCGGGACTGAGTAGCTATGCGTAATTACTTTTTTCTTTCTTTCATCCATCAGGTTGACCTCAATCTTTCCTGGCTCAGGAAGTCCTTCTACTGTGGTTTTATAAATGATACTTGTTGAAAAAGTATGATAGTGCATGCCTGCAATTCCAGAAATTGGGAGGCTGAGGCAGGAGGAGTGCATGCGTGAGCCTAGCCTGGCAATATAGCAACACAGAAATAACTTGTTCAAAAAATTGTAAGGCTTTAATCTAAAGGTTCCAGGGGTGTACAGTATAGCTTATTCACTCTAGCTGGGCCATTCTTTTTCTCTTACATGGCAAGAAGAAAATTAAGAGAAGGCCAAGGGAAAGCGAAAATCACAAACTGTGAGCCAAGTATACCTTTGTAGGTATTGCATGAAGCATTATGAGACCATGCCAAGGAAGGAGTGTGGCAATCAGAGATGTGATATAATCCACTTTGGGAGAGCAGCAGTCCTGTATTATGCAAAAGAGTCCTGTCTCTACCTCTGTGAGGCTCAACACTTTTCACTGAATATTGAGGTTGTGGCTAGAAGTTCAGACTTCGGGGACATGGAACAATTTTCCCAAGCAGTTCGTGTTTGGGAGATTGTGAACTAGGAGATAAATACAAGTGGAGGAAATAGCTTACACAGACAAAAATGTGACAGGTTATCAGTTTAAAACAGGAAGGTTGTGTGGTAATTGGTGCTAACCATCACACCAAACCAACACTTTCAACCCTTTTAAAAGTGCCTAGGTCTTTAACCATCTCTAGCAGACTGTTCTCGCCCTACATTATACATAGATCTTAAGAATGAGTATTGCTATAATTTGCATATGAAAACATTAAAGTACACCTGTGTACTGGTTCATGAATTATTTCAACATGAAAAGTTTAGAAATTTAATTATTTGATTCAATAAAGAGCAAGGAATATCCTCATCCTATGCAAGAAGAGGATATAGACATTATATGAGTTCCACAGACCCAGACCCAGGGTAGCTTGTTTACAATACAAGAAGGAAAGAGAGTCTCAGTAGACTCCACAATTTCAGCCCTTACCACTGCTTTTCACTGTTTTCTGTTGCCATTAATTGCAAGTATAAGTCACATTCTACTCTGTCTGGGAGCCTTCTGAGTAGAGACTGAAACATTCACAAACTGTGAGCCAAGTATACCTTATCTTCTTTAAATTTGGGTGCTGGTATTTTGGTCCAGCAATGTATGCAAAGTAACTGAAAGGGAATTTTATACAAGAGTAGTGGGGTCATTGCAGTGACTATCTGATCATGTTGTTCAAGTGCTTTTGGTAATGTTTTATGAGATAAGACAGAAAAGATTTGGAGATGTCACCTTGTAGGGAAGAGCTACAATGACTTTGGCTTTTGTATAGGGGTGATTCTAGTCAGATCTCAGAAGACCAATGCTGATGGAAAGCCTGTCTGTAAACATCGGTCTGGGAATGTTTCTTCTGTGAATAAGGACTGTATTGGTTGTAGGACTCCAAATGATTTTTTATATGGTTTGGCAGAAATTTTGTCTGCATTTTGCTCCTGTCCACAGATTAAACACAGTGGCTAGTTAATCTGACAAAGAAATCTCAAGGTATTTGGATGTCTAGATAGTGACAGGGTTGTTGTTGGGGCCACTGAGACAGATATATGTTGACAGTCAAGAAATTTGAGAGTTTGGCCAGAAAGAAAGGGCCAGGAAAGCAATGGACTGAAAACATAGTGCTGACATCCATATCACACAGGAGGAACACGATAGTAGAAAATTAGGTACAGAAGGAATTACAGGATGTGGAACGTTATGTCCCTTTGTGGCCTAAGAATTGCAAGAGTGAGGAAATTTGCAATGAGAAATGAGAAAGCCCCATTTTTGCAAAATGGAGGGGGCAACTTCATCTGTTTCCAAAAGGGCTCTTGACTAGAGAATTTATTCTACACAATCAGGGTCAGAGTGTTTTCCAATCCAATGCCACTTGACCTGTACATCCACGAGAGAAGAAAGCAAGGCTACTGCTTCAGCTGCCAGCAGCCCTTAGCATCACACACGTGGTGTTTGTTTGAGGTGCATTCAGAATGCAGGGGCTCTGAGGTTAAGAACGTATCCACCTAGATTTCAGAAGGGCTTGGAGGCCAGGCAATGTGCCCTAGAGTGGACAGTGTGTAATGCTAGAATTAAGAAATATTTTTATTGGGAATCCTAGGAGGTTGATTAACCCAGGAACATGAATTGACTCAGGAAAACTGCAAGGAAAGGGAAGAGTGATCCCATAAGAAAAGCCGTGGAAGCTACCAGCAGAAGTGCCACTGAGGTGCCATGTAAGGCTTTTGGAGCTCACAACTTATTTCTGATTGATTGAGATGTTCCACATGGAACTATGGGACTTAGTGTTTGCCTTTCTTAATATTGTACTTGTTTTGGTCCCAATTGTATCCTGCTGTGTATACAATTTGGAATGGAAGTGTTTATCTTCTTCCTCTGATTGTTGGAAGTGTTAAACTTCATTTCTACAGGGGCACACATCTATGGGTTTGCCTTAGAGTTTGGAGACTGGGAACTAGACTTTCAGACATGAGAAAACTCTTAAGAACTCAGCAACTCTTGCACATAGACGAAGTGCTTTTTGCATAAAGTGCTTTAGGAAAGATTCTGTGCAACTTGCTTTGGGGAGCTTGATCACCACTATTGTGCCACTTCTGCAGAGCTCAGATCTTCACAGCAGCAGAATCCATTTCCTTGGAGTAGACTAGATCTTCCCAGTTGGTGTGGAGGGAAGAGCCATAGGTGTGACAGACACTGCAGCTGGCACTTCCTCTCTGTTCATCGATGTTCTTGTTTTCCATGAACTGATGCCTTCTGCCTTGGAGCAAACGGAGTATAAAAAAAAAAAAAAAAAAAACAAACTTCTACTAACTGTGAGATAAATAAACTGTTTCTTGGTTCATTTTATGTTTACTGTATTTGTCTCAGCAATGAGAGAAGTGTAACTGACACAAATTTCAAATATCTCCCAACAACAACTGCTATCCTTTGCTCTCATAGTCGTGTTGAAAAACAGTAACTACACCTACATGGAATCCTTATTGCCTCAGTTTTCTGTGGACTGCTATTGAGGGTTGGATCTAACTTTTTTACTATATAACTGCTCTCAATTTTAGGTAATTCTCATATTCTCTACCTTAAAACATTAGAGAACTACTATGAGAGAGTCCTCTATTATAGACAACAGGATATAGCAAAGGTGGAAATGATATACTAAGGTGATTTTTAAAAACTATCTTGACAATATGGAGTTAATTTCCAAGTGTAGCATAACTACTTACTTATGGTAGAGATGAAGGGTGGGGAGCTTGGTTTGTCCTCAAGCAGTCATCTGAAAGTATGCAATTGAAGTATTTGCTTAATGGGATTATGAAAATTAAAAGACTTAGAAAATGCAAAAACCAGCAGCAAGAAGCAAATCATTGCTAGACTATCTGTTTCTTATTTGGATGTCTCAGAAGTAAACAGAATGCAGGGATAAAGACAAGTGAACACTGTCTATCTACACCATCACATCCACCATTAGGATCATGCTCTTCAAAGGCTTCTTCTCTAGCTGAAGAACCAAGCAGGTGATTGCAATCTTCTGAAAATCTTTACATCTTTAAAGAAATGACTGATATTCTTTCTCTCAGCATGATAAAATATGAAGTCATTATCCATTGCCTTATAGTAGTGGCACAGTTCCTTACTGGCATCTTGATAAATGGCTTCATCATGGTTGTGAATGCAGTGGACTTCATGAAGCAAAGACCAGTGTCTTCTCTTGATCTGCTGATTTTCTTCCTGGCCAGTTCAAGGATGTGTCAGCAAATACTCTCCTTTATTTTACCCCTGGCTCTTTTCTCCTTCATTAAACAGTCAGCACTCAAGGACTTTCATGTAATTCTTACATTTATAAATATTTGGGGGCTTTGGTTGGCCACATGGCTTAGTGTATTTTACTGCACTAAGATCGTTACCATTCCTCACCCTCTATTTTCCTGGCTGAAGATGAAGATTTCCAAATTGGTGCCCTGGCTGATCCTTGGGTCTACAATGTTTGCAGCTATTTGTTCTGGCATCCATGGAAACTACATATGGATTATTGCTCAAAAATTTTGGGGCATCTTTTTGTCCAATAATGAAACTCAAACCCAAAGAACAGATATTGCACCACTTTCTCTGTTAATTTTCCATCTTATTGTGCCATTAGGTATCTTTCTCATCACTGTTCTGCTCTTAATTTTTTACCTGGGGAGACATGCCTGGAAGATGAGAACCATTGCTACGGGAACCCGGGATCAGAGCTTCAGTGCCTCACTCAAGGCAATGGTGACCATCTTATCCTTCTTCTTCCTCTACTTCTCCTACCATGGCAGCTTCATTATGTTTTCTACTCAAGATCTGAAGAATGTATCGATCTTAATTCTGTTCTGGAACTTGATTGCTGGTAGCTACCCATCTATACACTCTGTCATCTTAATATTAGGAAATGCTAAACTGAAAGAAAATGCAAAGAAGTTCCTTGGTTGTGGTTAGTGTGGTCAATAAAAGAGATTTATATAAGTTGAAAGGATATAGAATTCTTAAGGTTCCTTCTATCTATCTGCACTGTTTTGTCATTCTTCACTCACCAATGAATGTCATGGTCCTAAATATCCTACTCATCACTGCAACTCATATATTTTGAGACACACTTGAAGATTTTCTTCCTTTAGAAAGGGAACACATATCTTGAAAGAATAGCAAATTCCAGTAGATTACTTCTCTGTCAGAGTGCTGACCATGATGTGGAGCTGTCATCTTGCAAGGTAAATGGTACTGGTATCTTGGTAAACAATGTCTCCAAGTACGCGAACCATAATCCCCTCAAAGGTGTATGTCCTGGGGAGGAAGAGAAGGCATTTCTTGGCCTCATAATGTAAAATATGTACTAAGTTCTGAAGGACCAAAATCAGTAGGATGTCTAGTCCTCTGAATCAAGTACACCAACCGCTGATCTCTTCTTTAACTACAATTGATTTCTCTTGTCTTTTTGGAGTCACAGATTATGGTACATTTCTAATTCCAGAAAGAATTTTGAGTTTTGGGAGCTGTTCTCCACACATTTGAAGATATTTTCTGTTTCCATCTTGCAAAGAACCTAGACGTCATGGTGACACTGCCTAGAAAAATGACAAAATGTTTCAGATATACAAGAAAAAATGTAGATGGGCAAGAGAGTAGAGCTGAAGTCTGAAGTCTTCTTTTTCATGTATGCTATTTTGGGGCTGGCACAGACAATGCTTTGTGAGGAGTTTGATTATATTTTTGGTCATTTAGGTTCTAGAGCTCTCCAGTGACTTCTGGTATTTCATCTTCCTAACACATGGCTTTTCATCCAATCAACTGTAGTAGTTGGGAGGACTGTGGTGTTCCGATCTTGGCAAATTCTGGGATGCATTTTCTGCTTGCCTGGCTGATGATTGCGGAAACAACTAGTTTCATGTATATTTCCAAAATAAATTTAAAAGCCTGTTTTCTTTGAAGAATGTCAGTGAGGTCAAACTAATTGTATTAGTGCCCAATTTTGGCTGCTCTGTGATGATGTGAAACAGTAGATTCAGATTGTCAATATTCAAGAGTAAGGACACTAATTTTGATTTCTGAATCTTAGGCACTGAACTCACAGTCAAGTTGCTTAGAATATAGAGATGAGTGTGTCTTCTTGGCTGTGGGATGTTCCATAATGTGTATCTTCATGAAAATGAGCCTTATTTCCAGTGAACGGAACAACAGCCCTGATTTCCTGTGTATAGCTAGGAGTCCCTCGCTCAGGTAATCCCCTCTGTATAGAGCAGTGTCCTGGAGGAGAATGTTGATGCTGGTGG
Source organism: Ctenomys sociabilis (assembly GCA_004027165.1). Lineage (NCBI taxonomy): Eukaryota > Metazoa > Chordata > Mammalia > Rodentia > Ctenomyidae > Ctenomys > Ctenomys sociabilis. The sequence goes on along the minus strand of PVKA01007525.1, from coordinate 15,213 downwards.
GAAAGGAGCACTGCAGATGTCTTCTTGCACCACTCGCATCTGTAGCTCAGCTACTACCTGCTGTGTGACCCACATGTGTGTTCTTCAAGTGCGCATAGAGAGCAGGAGCAACTAAAAGCATCAAAGGAGACTACCACAAGGACTATGTTTCTCAGATGCTGAATTGTGATTCCATTTCATGTATCTTTCCTCTAAAACTAAAGAATGATTAAGTTTTAAAACTAATAATATTATCGAGTTGTAACTATGTAAAACTACAAAGTATAATAAATCATGCTAAGTACATAACCATGGCCTGATTTTGTAGAAATAGCAATTTTGCAGAAACCTAGTTATTGTGCTCTGAGTCTTGTCTTGAAAGCAGAATCTTCTCAACCTTGTCTCTCTGCAGCCTTCTTTATGTGGAATCAGCAACCATGCCAAATGGCTTTTGTCTTTCTTTCAACCTGCAGGAGTTTCACTGCTTACTGTCTTGGCACAGATCCCATCCCTCTGCTTTTAATTCAGCCTTCTGTTCCAGTATGGTAGAACAGGCTTATCATTTGAGGAGTCTAGAAGGGTGAGGCACAAGTATTGCATCTAGCCTGAGAAACTTAGCCACAGAGTGATAACTTCACCAAAAAATTTAGGTGCATGAACTGTTGCTCAGTGTAAAGGCACTAGAAACTTTCACAAGACCATGACTTTTAATTTGAACTATATGAATTAATGGAAGCAGAAATGACAATGAGGCTGAGAAAACAAAGAAAAAGGAGTAAAAATTAAGGTGGGAATAAAGAAGAAGAAAGAAGAAAACAGACAAAGAAGAAAAAACAAAGAAAAGATAAATGAAGAAGCACAGGAGAAAAGGGGTTGAGAAAGGTTTATTGCAATGCCTGTGGGCTGGACAAGTGTTTAGCATCCCTTGAGCTTCCAGTGTTCAGGTTCCTCATTACTATGAGCAATGAAAAGGAAGAAATTTAATGTCCTCTGATGTTTAGAGAAGAAATTTTGGGTGAGTCTGCAGTAGGGAGAGTCCACAGAGCAGAGCCCATGATGAATCCTGCTGGCTTTGGGGAAAGAGATACAGACACTGAGCAGACACAGCTATGCACTCACTCTCCATTAGCTCTTATCCAGAAGGAGATTCGGCCCTGCCTTGGACTGTAACTGGGATCCCAAAAACATGTGTTCCGGGTAATTCCCTAGTGTGCAGCAGAGTGACAGGCCTCAAACTGACCAGTATTGAAACCAGGGGATGTCCTATTTTGACTGACTGTCTTCCACACCCTATGTCCCAGGAGGTCGGTGCTGTGCTGTAGACAGTTTGATTTCCAGATAGGGCTTAAGAATAGCATTTGGGCCAGGAGGCAGCCTTTTTCTGAAAAGGCACACACAGGATCACCCTGCTACATTGCAGAATGCAATGTAGCATTCCGAAGTGTGACATGAGTCATTTGGTGTCTGACTCAGGAGGTCTGCATAGTCATCCTTCACTAAATGTGTGACATCACCTACAAGTTCTGCAGTCAGGGAATATAGTTACACTCTTGCTGAGCTGGTCTCTTTCTGATATGAAATGAAGAAGAGGAGTTTGGGAAGCCCAGTGCAAATCCAAGCTATTTTTCCTATAGTATTGCAGTGTCTCAGTTACTTTTAACTTGTTGCTGGGACAAAATATCTGACACTCAAATTTAGGGAAGGAAAGGTTTATTTAGCTCACAGCGTGTGGATCTTTCAGTCTATATTCATCTGACTCCCAGGCAGACTGGCACTTGGTAGAGAACAGCTGTTCATGGCAGCAGAAAAGAGCTAAGAGTAAAGGGAAGGGCAGCAACTGTGGTTCCTAGGCAGGCTCTCTCCCTTCTTTATGCTATATAGGAACTGGCTCCCTGCTGTGTTACACAGTGAAACTTCTAAACTTCTCATATTGCCACAATATATCAACCAGTACAATCCACCTCTTGTCAACTTGGCAACCAGATGTTTCCTTAAACCAGTTTGCTAACACATAGATGTCCTTATTAACATCGCACGGCTGTAACATTGTATTACATTATAACCATAATATTTTCCACCTGAGAAGTCCAACCTCAAAGACTCATGCACATACCATTATGCAAAATGTATTTTAGTTCATCTCTAAGAGTTGCTGAAGTCCTAACAGTTCCAAGGATGCTGAAAAATTCAAGTCCCAAGTCTCCTCCAAGATCTAAGCCGAACTCATAGAGGTGAGCCCCTGTACAAATGAAAAGTTAAACACGTCCAACATTAAAGGTACATGATAAACATTACCATTCCAAAATGTATACACAGCTGGACACAAACAATTGGAACCAAAACAACTCCAAAATCGAGAAGGGCAAATATGAAGCACTGAAGCTTTATGTAGAACATATGGAACAATCTAATGAGGTGTGAGCTCTAAATGCCTTATATGATTATAGCACTTCAGCTGGAGTGTCCCATGGCTTTTCTCTGGGGCTTGCTGTGCTCCCTACTTGCATCTGTTCTCAGATAATCATGTTCTCTAATCTTTGGTTCCCACTGACTACTTGCTCACAGGTTACAAATTGCTCTCTCATAGCCTCCTACAAGTCCAAGTCTTTCTGATTCCCTTTTCTTATTGTACTAAGCTATCTCCCAGCTCAGGCTTTCCATACTCTAGTAGGAAGCTGCCTTAACCTTAGAACTACTGCATTCTGCATGTGCCTACACCAATGCTATGCGGATGGTATCAAGAGCTCCTACCAGCTGAAACGGGAGTCAGACTTTTTTTTCCTCTCTTGTTGGAATCCAGGGTCTGGATTGCTAAACACTCTGTACCAGATTTTGAAGGACAAATTCTCTATGCTCCTGCCATTCTGGCATCATGTGTCCTCTGCCTGCATTTCAGAATATGGAGCTGTGTGGCTTTCTCTTCAAAACAAAGTCCCCTACCCTTGGGGTTCTAAGGCTGTGAAAGATGTCCTCAGTATGTATTTTCCTTTCTTCTCTCCTAGGAAATGGCTATCTCAGCTCTATCATTGAAGCCTGCTGTCTTCGTGGCACTTCCTTTTTAGCCAGACTCACATTTTAAATAATCTTTCTGGGCTTCTTATACTTGACTCTCAACATATATCTGACTACAGGTCCCCCAGATAGCGATGAAACTGACTGAGTATTTGACTCACTTGATAATTCTTTTGCAAGATTAACTAGCCCAGTGTGCTTACTCATGGTTTCACGAAAGGTCTCTGTGCAGGAGCAAAATGCAGACAGATGGCCAAGGAGATAGCTCAGTAGAATAAGTGCTTCCCTGGCAAGCACAATTTCCTGAGTTCAATCTCCAGTGCCAGATAATAAACAAACAAACAAACACTAATAATAGTTGCTCTTGCCTGGTAAGTGCAAAGACTTGGGTTGAAACCCTTGTTCTGCCAAAAAAAAAAAAAAAAAAAAAAAAAAAAAAAAAAAAAAAAAAAAAAAAAAAAAAAAAAAAAAAAAAAAAAAAAAAAAAAAAAAAAAAAAAAAAAAAATGCAGACAAACTTTCTGCCGAGCCATTGCAGAAATCATTTGCAGTCCAAAAAGCAATGCACTCCATTTGAGTAGAAACCTCGCCAGCCTGTGACACAGATAGTTGTGATTCATGGTGGAGATGAAGGGTGAGGAGCTCTAGCTCGTCCTCTAGCTAAGATCTTGGCAGTCATCTAAAGATATCCACTTCTATTTTTGCATTTGGTGAACATGAAAGCAAGGAAGAACTACAAAATGCAAAATCCACAAGCAGGAAGCAAATTATTGCTAGACTATTGCTTTCTTATTTGAATCTCTCAGAACCAAATTGAGAAAGCAGTGATATAAAGGCATAACTCCTTCCTGCTCCATTAACAACAAGATTAGAATCTTTCTCCTCAAGGGCTGCCTATGCTAGGGGAGGAAAAACAGTGTTTGCATAAAAGAAGTTTCCCGAAAATCTATACATCTAAGATTTTCCTCTTCCCAGCATGCTCACCCATCAGCTCATTGTTAATTTCTTGGTAGCAGTGGTGCAGTTATTTATTGGGGTCTGTGCAAATGGCTTAATCCTGATGGTGAATGTTCTGGACTTCATTAAGCACAGACACATGGCTCCTCTTGATGTTCTTATTTGCTGCCTGGTATCTTCTTGGATTTGTTTCCATATGTTCATCTTCCCTGTGGACTTGATGGTTCTTTCCTTCATAGAAAGGTCAGCATTTTTTGAGCATTATATAACTCTTCTGTTTTTAACTATTTGGGGACTCTGGTTGGCCACTTGGCTTGGTGTTTTCTACTGCACCAAGATCGCTATCATCCGCCACCCTCTCTTCTTCTGGCTGAAGATGAGGATTTCCAAGTTGGTCCCCTGGCAGATCTTCAGGTCCACAATGCATGCATCTATCGGTTGTGGCATCGAAGCAAAATATCTATGGACTATTAAAGCAAATATATTGATTAACATTTGGTCCAATAATACAAATGAAACTGGATGAACAGATATTGTACCACATTCACTTTTGATTTTTCATGTGACAGTGCCATCAATTATCTTCCTCATTGCTGTTGTGCTCTTGCTGTTCTCTCTGGGAAGTCACGCTCAGAAGATGAGATACATTACTACAGCAACACGGGACCACCACAGGTGCATCCCCAAGATGGCAATGCCGTCCATCCTGTCCTTCCTCGTCCTCTACTTCTCCCACTACATAATGGTGTTTTTTTCTCTTTTTCTGCAAAATGAAGTTCAGAAACTTGCCATTTATATTCTGCATCGTGTTGGCTGGCACCTACCCATCTATACACTCCATCATTTTAATTTTAGGAAATGCTAAACTAAAACAAAATGCGAAGAAGTTTTTTCTGTGTCATCAGTGAAGTCAGTAAGAAGAGCATGAATCATTTCTATGGATCTAAGGTTCAATGGTTTCCTTGTGTCTGTCTCCTGTTACTCGCCCAACAATTATTTTGTTAACAATTGTACATTTCATCAGCATAGATCACACATCTGGAAGCACAATTAGAGATTTTCTACCTGAACACAACAGACTCTGGTGTGCAGAGTATAGTGCATATTTCTGAGCTAGATCTATGTGAAAGTTCTATTTCTTATTAGAAAGCTCCAGCTTGCAAATGAACAGGACAGGGATCTTTCCACAGAATATCTTCCAAGTGCAAGAAAGAGCATAAATTTATCAAAGATACAGGTATTGAACAGGAAGGAAACTACCTCTTGAATTTGTGATAACCAAGAGGTACAGAATTCTAGAGCATCTCCATCTGCAAACATTGAAGATTTCAATGTTTTATCGGATTCAGTTGGGCTGAAAGTTCTTATCTTTACTACCTGCAGATGATGCCTGTCCTCTGGAGTTACTGGCAGTAAAGGCTTTTCTACACTCGAAGGAAGGTGAGGACCACTCCAGATCTGCCCAATCCCAGGGCTTACAGTGTGTGGGAGAGCTTCTTCCCTTTCCTGCACTTGCTGTACAAAGAACAGGACCACCGCATGAGAGAGACATTTCCACATGATCTGAAGACCTCCACCGCCCCTACAGAGACAGCACAGCCCACCATAGCCAGCTCAGCCCTCCCTGCATGCCACATACAGCCAAGCTGAGGCGCAGTGAGTATGTGGGAGAGCTTCCAGCTTCCTTGCACCCTCAAGACCTCTCCAGACAAAAACTCAGGCATGCCTATTGAGTGAGAACCTCTATCACACCTACAAGACCCCTATACCCCTCTGGAGCCCACGCCCCCCAAGCCGGCCAAATTAGTGGAAACATCTGTGACTCTCTTGAGACTCCCAGAACCATCCCATGCCTGGGCTCGGCTAGTGTGTGGGAGGGCTTCTGTCCTCCTCTTTGCCCCTTGGACCAGGGGTAAAACAGGGGCAGCACAGGTTCACTTCAAAGGGCTACAGCAGGAAGGAGCTGACCACAACAGCAAGACCCAAGCCAGGCATAATTTGATAAAGTCAAACTTAATAGAGCTGCACCCAAATTTCAGTAGGTGCTAAGGTTATAACTTCACCAAAGCTCTACACCAAAGGTGAGAGGTCAGTGTTAACAAAATGATAAAGAGAAGGAGAAAAATGCAATCTCAAGCCTCGAGGCCACCCATAACAAGTGCAGAGGATACTAGCTCAGTTCAAATGTATGAATCAATAGCATTAGAGGAAAAGATACAATAGCAGAAAGGTATAGAGGAAATCAGAGCCGAATAAATTTCTGAAATAAAAAAAGAAATATAAGAATTCATAGCATCTGAAGAATCAAATACAGAAACGTATGGAGGAAACCCAATGATTACGCAGAACAACTGCAGAGGACACTAGTTCAGCTGAAATGTGTGAATCAACAGCATCAGAAGTAAAGAAACAAGAGCAGAAAGGTATAGTGGAAATCAGAGCAGAGTCAATTTCTGAAATAAAAAAGAAATCTCTGAATACACAGGGTCTGAAGAATCAAACACAGAAACATATGGAAGAAAACCAAACTGAAAAACCTCTGCAGTAAAAGAATTAATAACTTCTTCTAAAGAAGACATTGATAAAAAAAATAGAGATTAGAAAAATGATGGGGTCCTTCAATGAGCAATACAGGAAAGAAATAGATCGCATGAAGCAGATTCAAACAGATATAGAGGAACTGAAAATCTCAAACACAAGCCTGCAAAACCATTTGAGTGAAAATGAACTCACAGTGTCAGATCTTGAAGATGCTGGTGCAGCAAGTGAAAAGTTAAGAAAAAGATATCTTAGAAACAACAAGGATGCAGGAAAAAAATAATTTATCACCTACAAGATGATGGAAAGATGAACAATGTGAGACTAATAGGCATCAATGAGAAAGAAGGAGTCAATAAAAATGAGATAAAAAGAATATGGGCAAAAGTAATAGCAGAAAACTTCCCAAATATGAGGAAACAATCTAACACTCAGGTAACCAAAGCATACAGAATACCAAATAACTTCAACCCAATTAAAAACACACCGAGGCATATCAAGATCACAGAAATCTAGCACAAGAATAAGATACTGAAACCCTCAAGAGAAAAGAAGCAGATCACATTTAAAGGAAATCCATCAGAATTATGGCTGATATTTCTTCACAAACCATGAAGGCAAGAAGAACATGGGGAAGAGTACTTTAAATCCTGTAGGAAATAAATCGCAGGTAAGACTACTATATCCTGAAAAACCCTCTTTCATGTTGATAGAGAAGTGAAACACTTTCATGACAAAGAATAACTATAGAATTTCATAAAGACAAAGCCAACCCTTCACAGACTATTGAAAGATGCTCTACAGAGGGAACAAAATGATTAGAAATCCACCAATAAGAACATAACAAACCCATTAAATAGGGAAAACAATTAAAGACAGGACAAAAAGGACTAAACAGGAGCATGTACATAACATGTCAACCATAAGTCAACACATATCATTATAACCATCAATGTAAATGGACACAATTCGCTAATTAAGAGAATCAGACTGGCACAGTGGATTAGGAAGCAAAATTCAAAAGTATGCTGTATACAAGAAACACATTTAACTTATAAAGAAATTCATAGGATAAAAATCAAAGGATGGAAAACAATACTACATGTCACAGCACCTCAGAAAAAGCAGGGATAGCAATACTGTTTCCAGACAGTCTCAACTTCAAACCAAGAATGATGAAACAAAATAAAGAAGGCCATTATATGCCGGTTAGGGGAGAAATTCTACAGGAAGACATAGCACTCATAAATGTATATGCACGAGACATAGAAGCACTTAACTATATAAGACAAATATTAATGGACATGAAAATCTAATATCCAATACCAAAATCTTCAGAGGACATCTTAAAATCATCTTATCTCAAAAATATAGGTCAAGCAGATAAAAAATTAGCAAAGAAGTAGGAGAACTGAACAACAGCTTGAAACAAATGGAATTAGTGGACATACACAGTGTTCCACCCAACCACAGCTGAATACACCTTTTTTCAGCTGCACATAGGTCATTTTCTAACATAGAGCACATACTATTTCATAGGTCATGCTTAAAAATATGCAAGAAAACAGAAATTATCTCATGCATACTATCTGACTGTATTGCAATGAAATGAAATAAATGACAAAAGCAACCAGTGAAACACCCTAAATACATGGAAAATAAACAACACCCTTCTCATCAATCAATGGGTCACAGATGAAATTAAACAAGATATGCAAAAATATCTACATTCAATGAAAATTCAACCACAAATTATCGGAATTTATAGAATGTGATGAGAGCAGTTCTCAGAGGAAAATTCAAAGCTATGAACTCACACAGTAGGAAAAGAGAACAAGAACAAATATATGCACTAATGCCACACATCTAACATCTAGAAAAGGAAGAGCAAACTAAAACCAGAGCCCAAAGATGGGAAGAATTCATACAGATTAAAGTAGAAATTAATTGAATTGAGATGAAGAAAACAATTCAAAGAATCAATGAATCAAAAAAGAGGTTCTGTAAAAGGCTAAATAAAATTAATAAGCCACTAGGTGACCTCATTAACAAGAGGAAAGAAAAATTCAAATGAAGTAATAATGAATGAAAAGGATGTAATCACCACAGATCCAGTGGAAATGCAGTTTATCAACAGCTGCTTTGAGAATCCTTATGGTCACAGAACAGAAGACACAGAAGAAAAGGCCACATTCCTAGGAAGGTACAATTTATGAAAATTGAACCAAGAAAATGAAACAACATTCAGTGACCCAATAACAACCAATGAAATAAGTGTAATAAAAACCCTGTATCAAATAAAAGTCAAGGTCCTGATGGATTCACAGCTGAATTCTCCAAGAAATTTACAGAAGACATAAATCGCTACACTCATCAAACTCTTCACTGAAATTTTAAAGGAAACACTTCTCCAAAAATCATTCCTGGAGACAAGTATTATCCTGATATCAAAACCACGGCAATACAAAACTAAAAAAAGGGAACTACAGGCCAGTCTTCCTTAAGAACATACATACAAAAATCTTCACCAAAATCCTAGTAAATAGAATATAGCAAATCATCAAGAACATACACTATGACAAGGTAGCATTCCTCCCAGTGATGCAAGGATAGTTCAATATTCTAAAATATATTAATGTAATATGCTATATCAATAGAAGACATCTAAAAACCATGTGATCATCTCAATTGATGTAAAAAGTCTTTTGACAAAGTCCCACAATCATTCATGTTAAATGTCCTACAGAAAACTGGAATTGAAGGCCTCTACTTCAATCTGATAAAAGCCATGTATGAAAATGCAATTTCTAATATAGTTCCAAATGGGGAAAAACCTTAGGGTATCTTTTACCCTAAGATTTGTTACAAGACAAGGTTGTCCTTTCTCAACCCTCCTGTATAATGTAGTTCTAGAAAAATTAAGTAGAGCCTTTAAGAAAAAGTGAGAAATAAAAGAAATAAGAATTGGTTAAAAAGAAGTCAAACTACTATTATTTGCGGATGACATGATACTTTACTTGGAAGATCCAAAAAACTCCACCAAGAAGCAACTAGAATTGATACACAAATTCAGTTGCATAGCAGATACAAAGTCGATACCCAAATGTCAATAGCATTCCTCTACACAGATAACAAACACTCCCATATGGAAAGTAGTGAAACAATACAATAGCACTGTGGAAAATGATACACCGTGGACTTGACCTACCTAAAGAAGTCAAAGAACTTTTCACGAAAAATTACAGTACTCTGGAAGAGTACTGTACTCTGAAAGAAGAGATTGAGAGGAGTTCAGAAAATCGAAAGATATTTCCTGTTCATGGATAGGAAGAACCAACATCATGAAGATTGCAATACTCCCAAAATTGCTGTACAGATTTAATACAATCTTTATAAAACTACCACCAACGCACATCACAGACCGAGAGAAATTGTTCGAAAAATTTATTTGGAACCAGAAAAGACTTAGAATAGAAAAGGCAATCCTGGCCAACAAAGACAAGGCAGGAAACATTGCAATTCCTCACTTGAAATTATGCTATAAGTCTACTGTGATAAAAATCAGCATGGTACTGACAATGAAATAGACCTGAGGAACAATGAAATAGATTAGAAGATGCAGAGGTCTCTGCAAACACACTTAGCCACCTGATTTGACAAATGGGCCAAACATGAATACTGGAAGAAACATAGCTTCTCCAACAAATGGTGCTACAAAAACAGGCTCTCTACATGCCGAAAACTTAAACTTGTCCCAGGTTTATCATCACACACTAAGCTAAAGTTAAAATGGAATAAAATCTAAATATTAAAGCAGAAACACTCTATCTCCTGGAAGAGAAAGTCGGAGGAACTCTTGAAGGCATGAGGGTAGGCAAAGAGTTCATGAAGAAAAAATCAAATCGCATGGGTAATACTTGAAAGAAATCACAACTGGGACCACCTCTTATTGAGAAGGTTTTCCTGCCAAAAGAAATTACCAACAAAGTGAAAAGACAATGTATATATTGGGATAAAAAAAAATCTTAACTACTAAACACTCAGACAAAGGTCTGCTCTCTAGAATTTATAAAGAAGTAAAAGATATTAGGGCCCTTACATTTACAGACCCAATCCAGAAATGGGCATCTGAGAAGAGCACACACTTTTTAGAGAACAAAATGAAAGAAGTGAATAAACATATGAAAAAAATACTCTATGTCACTAGCCATCCATGTAATACAAAATAAAACAACACTGAGATAACATCTCACCCAAGAAAGAATGCCTATTGTAAGGAAATCGGCAAACAACAAATGTTATAGGGGATGTGGAGGAAAGGGATCCCTTCTGCAGTTCTGGCGGGAATGTAGACTGGTGCAACATTATGGAAATCACTGTGGAAATCCTTAAAAAACTAGGGTTGGAAATCCCTTTCAAGCCATTTTTCCCCCTACTGGGAATTTTCCCAGAGGATCTGAAAATGTCATACCATAGTGATATATGTGTATCTATGTTTATAACAGCACAGTTTGTGATAGCCAAATCTTGGAACCAATCAAGATGTTAGTCACATGAGGAATGGTTGAAAAATATGTGGTATCTTTTTACAATGAAGTAATACTCAGCTACAAAGAATGATAAATTTACAGACATGATTTTTAAGTTGAAAGCACTTGAATACGTACTTATAAGCAAAATAAACCAGACCCATATATGTAAATATCATATAGTCTCTGTAGTATATGAACTTAAAAAGAAGAAACACAAATAGAAATGTGTAACCCATTTACAAGGAAAGTGAGAACTTGAGGATTCGACAGTGAGGAGAGGGCAAGAAGAAATGCTGGGAAACATGACAGGGGCAAAGCCACACACATTTATCAGCACAAGGTGGTAAGGCAATAATCCTGAAAGACATCAGCAAGTTTTTAAAACTAGCAGTTCAATGGTAGCATTCTCACCCTGAGTAACTATACATGCTGATACCTCAGAACCAAGCGACTTCCCTGAAGTTAGCAGTGTGCATTAGAAGAGTCACGCTTGGAATGCTTGTCATTCGGGGCTTCTGAATAGGCACTTCTTGTCATGCCATACCAATTATTCCCATACTGTCTCTGCAGTAAAAGTTTTTTTTTTAAAACTAAAAGTCATAAATGAAAAAAAGACACAAGAAGAAAAAATGTCACAAGATAGTCCTGGTACAATGCTATATATGTAGATTTCTAAATTTCTTCGTAAAAATACGTGTCTATTCATATATTTTTAAATTATTTTTTTCTTAATATTCTGTAGGGACTTAAAGTTTAACATATTGATACTTGATGGAAAATACCTGTTTCATTGATACTTAGACAGATAGGGTAAACTGAACTGAATAGATTGCAAGGCAATAATAAGCTTCTCTTTTGGACGGTTAATAACCTAAATTTTCAAATCAAAAATTAGAGAAAAGGAAGAGCTGTAAGGTCAATCAAATTTTTTTTTTCCCTAGCCTTTCAAGGTCAGTGAAGACTCAGGATGTAGGAGAACCTGTACTGTAACATCATGTAGCTCAGTTGTGTACCAAATTTTCTTATCAAGGAGATTATGGGGCCATAGAGGAAAGTGATCATGATGTAGAATTGTCTAAGGAGAATCACATGGAGAGAAAACATTCTTTCAGACTTTCACAGAGAGGCAATTGTTCTAGGAATGGCCGTGACTCATCTGTAAGGCTGACATTGGGAAAGGATGTACAATGTGCGTTATGGGGTTACAAGATACATCTTGAGGTGACTTGACTGACTTTATCAGATATAAAAGTTTCATTTCTTGTTATATAGGTCTCTCTTTATCTTGGTCTTAACCATCCAACGCAAAAGCATAAAAATGAGGTATACTAAGTAAAGCCATATTAATATGCTGAGCTGTGAAAGGCTCAAGTCAACAACTTCTGTGGCTAACCCACTACTATCATGTACTGTTGGACTGTGTTGGATTGTTTTGTTGAATTCACACACCTATAGTATTTAGATGCCAATGGAATACCCATTTCTGACAGGACTAAACAAAAACGGGGACACAAAGGAAGGACCATTTTGTATTTGTATATACAGAATAATCAAGACAGTTTTGCAGGTACTCTCACTTAACAGAAAGACTTGTTCTAATAGGTTTTGGACAGGATGTCCTGTTTGCTTCTTGTATTGTAGATAGCCACCAAGAAAATAATTATGTACAATGTATTTATTAATTATTAAACTGTCCTATTAATGAGTTTTTCAACTGTCTCTTTGTTTCTCCATAAAATAAAATAATAAATAAATAAAAAGAATGTGAGGACAGTGGATCCTTCTTAATTGCTGTGAGGATATTCACTGTAACCTAATTCTAAAGCACCTAGTTTTTGGGAAATTATTCCCAGCAAATGTTTAAAATGCTGATAGGTGGTGGAAAATGAGGGGATGAGAGAGGGGTTTAGATTAGCAGGCTCATTTTTTATCTTTCTCAGTTGTGCAACTGGGACAGATAATGGCTTGCGTAGGTGCTGTGTGGCACCCTTGTACTTTTTGCTTCAGAAGCCTTTCTCTGGCTGACGCTGATTGCATTGTCCTACCATGTGTGATTTCTTCTCATTGAAGCCACCACAATAGATAGGAGGACGTAGATGGAAGGAGGCTGGAGTGTCCCCTTCCACTTTACCTCATCCACACATTTGCTTCTGGAGTGGTTACGATTTGAGGAACCACGTGGTTCACAGATGTTTCCATAGTGCATTCAAAGCCTTGTTATTTCATAGACTTAGAAGATATTAAAGATTACTTAACTTTGACTGCAAATTTTTCATCATGTGGGGTGATACATACTGGAGATTTAAATTTGCTAACCAGAGAGGTAACTCAAAAAGAAGTATCTTTGTAAGATCTGGAAATATGTGTGCGTTCATGGAAGTGGGAATTAGAGTGCTTGATGTCTTCCCAGAACTTGGACCTGACTCCTTAGGGAACCAAAAATCATCTACCACTTTCTCTCCATACCTCACAGTACTCCCCTCTGGAAGCCAGCTATGGGACCAGCACAGTGTCTGGTGGTGAATGTGGCCTGCTTCTGAGGAAGGAACACGAGATGACCTTTGTTTTTCTCACAATTGTAGTTTAACTAACACTTGCTGTGTGTTCCTGCCGCTGGAAGTGAGAGCAGAAGCATGTCTAAATTCTGGGTAGGAGTCCAGGAGGACTTTATTTCTCAGACACCAACTTGTGATTGCATTTCACATGTCCTTGCTCTAAGAATGTTAGTTTAGGGGCCAGGGAGATAGCTCAGTAGAATAGCGCTTGCCTAGCAATCCCCAGTTCTGTCAAAAGAATGTTAGTTTAGAGTATTCCTAGGAATATATCACTGTTTGAATACTTACAATATTTTCATGAATTCTAACCAAGAAAAACCACATGGTATAACACAGTATACCATTTTGAACACATTTCTTAGATTTCTTAGAATCAACTTCCTGCAGAAATATGAAGAAGCTATTGTGCTACTGAGCATTGGTTGCAGCACCCCTTGCTGCATCTGAACAGCAGAAGAGCCTCAGGCTTGCCTCTCCTGAGCCCACGTTACAGGAATGCAGTTGCTATGACAAATTATTTTTTGTCTTTCTCATATCCAGCAGGTTGACCACTATCTATCCTGGCTCAGCAAGCCCCTATCCATTTTAGAAATGATGCCTGTTGCCTAAGCATGGTGGTGCCTGCCTATAATTTCAGAATCTGAGAGGCTGAGGCAGGACGGCTGGAAGTTTGAGAGTAGCCTGGGCAACTTAACAACGTAGCACTACCTTGATGGAAAAATAATAAGGCTACAGATGTACCTCAGTGTTAAGGCTCCAGGGATGTATAGTTCAGTTAACTCACCCTAACTGGGCTAGTCTTTTTCTCTTACATAGAAAGAAGAAGAAAATTGAGAAGGCCAGCGGAACACCAAAATCCTTAGTTTAGGCATTTAATGAATCATTGTGAAACCATGTGAATCACTGTGGCACTCAGAGATGTAACACCATTAAATTTGGGGCAAACCTCTTATGTTATATAGAATAGGATCCTGTTTTCAACTCTCTCAGGCTCAACACTTGGTTGATTTGATATTGAGCTTGTGGCCAGGGCTTCAGACTTGGGGGCCATAGCAGCATTATTCAGAGCAGCTTGTGTTTGTGTGATTTCATACTAGACACAAAAGTTTAGTGGAGGCAATAGTTTACACAGACACAAGTGTGACAGTCTGTCAGCTTAAAACCAAAAGGTTGTTTAGAAATTGGTGCTCATAACAATAGCAAATCATCAATTCTGTAACTCTTAAAAGAGCCTAGGACTTTAACCCTCACTAAGATGAGTCCATTCTGACCCCATATTTTGTACAAATATTAAAAATGAGCATTGCTAGAATTTTTATATGAAAATATGAAACTAATGTTCTTTCCTGATTGGTATATTGTGTGCACTTGAGAAGTTTAGAAGTTTAGTTAAGTGACACAGCATAGAGCCAGGCTTCTTTGTTTATAAACATCCTCATCCTCAATGGTTGTACCAGTCTACATTCCCACCAGCAGTGGAGAAGTGTTCCCTTTTCCCCACAACCTCTCCAACATTTGTTGTTGGTTGATTTCCTTATGATAGCCATTCTTTCTGGAGTGAGATGGTATCTCAGTGTTGTTTTTATTTGCATTTCACGAATGGCTAGCGATGTGGAGCATTTTTTCATATATTTGTTCACT